>MU697480.1:23661-33827 GCA_026770625.1 Nicotiana glauca | reverse complement strand
ATACATACCAGTACAATTCAAATGTACTGACGTCCCTTTTGCCGGGGGCGCTACATTCATGTTATGATTGTAGGTGGATCTATAGCAGGTACTCCAGTCCACCGACAGTAGCACTCCTCTCTATCCCATCAGCTACATTGGTGAGCCCCACTTCCTCTTGGGGTCATGTGTGGTTCATGCCACATTCTTTTGAGTTTATTGTGTATTGTAAGGTATAGCCGGGGCCTTGTCGCCGGCAAGTATTGGTTAAGTTCCTAGTATTCATAGAGGCTCTGTAGACACAATGTGGGTAGTGTACAAAAGTATTTTGGGTAGTATTGGTACGGTTCAGAATCGTGGTCCACGTTGGTAAATGTTGTATGTATTTTGCAAGTACCNACATGGTAGGAATTTAAAGGTGTTTATTTGATGGAATTTTATTGGTTTGGGTGTGAATGGTTGATCACACATGTGATGTTAGGAGTATAAATTATTAAAGAATAATAATGGGATGAATTGTTGGTTAATGGTGATAGTTGGAGGAACCAATACTATAGCTATGAGGTGTAAATATCTATGCCTACAAGATGTTTGATAATAGGCCTAAATGGCATAATTATGAGATTTAGTACTAATATTGGTCCCATTGAATGTTGTATTATAGATTGAAGTGGCTTAAGTATATTGGATCATTGTAGTATCATTAAGGGGAGAAATTGTGGTATGTATGGCTAACTTTAACCTTTGTAAAGTCACCTTGTTTGGAGTACGAGAAATTGGTACGTGTTATTTATGTGAACTATTTGTGAATTTTGGTTGTTTCACGGGTGTTAAGGCAAGATGGCCTATTTTATGAATTCTTGTTATTAATATGTCTTGAACGTTGTTGGTTAAGTTTTTCCAATATAATGGTGTAAGTAATTGGCAATAAACAAAATGTGATTGTGAAAGTGTTATGTGGTAAGAGCTGAGAAACAAATGATGGGAGGAAATCATAAATGATGCAATTGGAACAACTGTGGTAATACCATATCTGGCTTGTTGTGGATNTTCAAAAGAATAATGTATATTGTAATCACGGGGTAACGCATGGGATAGGAAAGGCAATTCCAGGTCCGCTTGACTGAGGTCCTCCGGTTGAGCGCCGGTCGTGTCCCTCAATTTTGGGGCGTGACAAACTTGGTATCAGAACCTAAGGTTTTAAAGTGTCTTAGGATGTCTCGGAGCCGTGTCTAGTAGAGCCATTCTTATCGGTGTGTTATCGACCACATTTATAAGTAGGGGGCTGCATGGACATTTAGGAAATTACTCTCTTTTTTGTTACTCTATATCGTGCGGTGAAGTGAAAAGTGAAAGTACTTATGTCTAACTCGTGCTCTGTTCCAAAATATTCAGTAATGGTACCTAAAAAGAGAGCTAGACTTGGCCTTGGGGCCAATGCCACCCCAAGTGTGGCTGTGAATCATGTACCTGATGTCATGGGTGAGAGTGACTCCCCGGTATTTAATCTACCTGGAACATTTATTCCAGATCAAAGTATTCATGTTCCTGTTGCGGCAGAGGGTGCTACCATCCCTCTCGCTTATATTCCTTAGCCTGATGCAGTTCCAGCTACTTGTTCCGGGGTTTCTGATAGGGACATTAGAAGAGCCATCCATATGTTTACCCATTTAGTGGCCGCTCAGGCCCAGAGATCTCATGATGCCCCTGCGCCCTCTAGTGGACAGGAAGATTCTGCCAACTCTAGAGTCAACCAGTTTCTGCGGTTGGCCCCTCCTGAGTTCACAGGCACAAAACCAGCAGCTGATCCGTAGGATTTCCTTGATGAAATGTATAAGACCCTTTGAGTGATGAAGGCTACAGAGACGGAGGGAGTTGAGTTGGCTTCATACAGGTTGAGAGGAGTAGCACATTCGTGGTTCGAGATGTGGGAGGAATTCCGTGGGGAGGAAAGTCCTGCAGCTAGATGGGATGAGTTTGTAGATGCATGTATGGACCACTTCTTGCCTGCCGAGACAGTGGCCGGCCGTGCCACTAAATTTGAGGTCCTCAAGCAGGGAAATATGAGTGTTTGGGAGTACCACATGGAGTTTGTGAGGTTGTCCAACTATGCTCCTCAGTTAGTGTCGACCATGGCTGCTCGAGTTCGGCGATTCGTTCAGGGCCTTAGTCCTTTGGTGGTAAATGAGGATGCTACAGCTGCCTTACACTCAGATATGAATTATGGAAAGATTGTGGGATTCACTCAGGCCACAGAGGCTAGGAAGTTGAAGATACGAGCGAAAAGGGAGAGTAGCACCAGGGCCCGATCAATGGGTCACTCAGGGAGACCAATTCTGGGGAGAGGGCCATCAGGGCCGTCCCAGTCATATGCTTAGTCTTTAGAAAGCGCACCGCCATCCGTGCACAATTATCAAAAGAGCATTCAGTTGAGACCAGGTTCGGGTAGTAGGAGACCCCATCAGTCCGTCGCCCAGGAGGGAGATCACAGCAGCGGGGGAAGGCTCTATGCCCTAAGTGTGGGAGATTCCATACAGAGACTAGCTATTTGGATCTCCTGGTATGTTATAAATGCGGGGTGAGAGGTCATATCCAGCGGGACTGTCGTGCACCCAATCAGGGCATGGGTAGGGGATTTGCTCAGTCATCCGGTTCTTCAGCCGCCACATCATCCGTGTGTCCTCCAGCTCCAGCAGGTCGTGGTACAGTTAGGAGTGGACCTCGTGGTAGAGGTGGAGCCAACCGATTTTATGCTTTGAGTGGTCGCCAGAGTGCAGAGGCTTCTCCAGATGATGTTACAGGTACCTTGTCTGTTCAGGACATTGATTGTTATGTTCTTATTGATCCGGGGTCCTCTTTGTCTTATGTCACCCCATTCATTGCTTCAAGTTTTGGGATAGAACCCGAACAACTTCATGAGTCATTCTCCGTATCGACTCCGGTTGGTGATTCTATTATAGACGCGCGAGTTTATAGGGATTGTGTTGTCATGGTATGTGGTCACGTTACCACGACCGATCTAATCGAGCTCAGAATGGTGGATTTTGATGTTATTATGGGAATGGACTGGCTTTATTCGTGCTTTGCTAAACTTGACTGTCGAACGAGAGTCATGAGGCTCGAGTTCCCTAATGAACCAGTTATTGAGTGGAAGGGGAATGGTGTGGTGCCAAAGGGTAGGTTTATTTTCTACCTTAAGGCTTCAAAGATGATCAAGAAGGGATGTATCTATCATTTGGTCTGGGTGGCGGACACCACTTCAGAGGTGTCTACCCCCGAGTCCGTGCCAGTCATAAAGGAGTTTCTTGAAGTATTTTCGGACGAGCTTCCAGGGATTCTGCCAGATAGGGTGATTGATTTCGAGATTGATGTATTGCCAGATACGCAGCCAATATCTATTCCACCATACAGAATGGCTCCAGCAGAGTTAAGGGATTTAAAAGAGCAACTGAAGGATTTATTAGAAAAAGGGTTTATACGGCCGAGTGTGTCACCGTGGGGTGCTCCGGTTCTCTTTGTCAGAAAGAAGGATGGGTCGCTCCGAATGAGTATTGATTATCGGCAGCTCAACAAAGTCACCATCAAGAATAAATATCCTTTGCCTCGAATAGATGATTTGTCCGACCAACTGCAAGGTGCAAAGTTCTTCTCCAAAATTGATCTACGGTCGGGGTATCACCAATTGAAGATCAGAGAGAAACATATCCCTAAGACCGCTTTTAGAACTCGCTATGGTCACTTTGAATTCTTGGCCATGTCTTTTGGGCTAACCAACGCCCCATCAGCTTTTATGGACCTTATGAATCGGGTCTTCAAGCCATTTCTAGACTCATTCGTGATTGTTTTCATTGATGACATTCTTATTTATTCGCGGAACCAGGAGGATCGTGTCGGTCATCTCAGGGCGGTTCTGCAGACTCTTCATCAGCACCAGTTGTATGCTAAATTTTCGAAATGTGAATTTTGGTTGGATTTCGTTACCTTCTTGGGTCATGTTGTTTCCAGTGAAGGGATTCAGGTGGATCCCAAGAAGATTGCAGCAGTGAAAGATTGGCCTAGACCCACGACCCCGACGGAGATTCGTAGCTTCTTGGGATAAGCAGGGTATTATCGGAGGTTTGTGGAGGGATTCTCTACCCTCTCCTCCCCATTGACTAAGTTGACGCAGAAAGCAGTTAAGTTCCAATGGTCCGACGCTTGTGAAAAAAGTTTTCAGGAATTGAAGTCAAAGTTGACCTCGGCTCCAATATTGGCCTTGCCATAAGGCACGAAAGGATTTGTGGTTTATTGTGATGCCTCCATGGTTGGTTTGGGGTGTGTGTTGATGCAACACGGGAAGGTTTTAGCATATGCTTCGAGGCAGCTCAAGAATTACAAGAAAAATTATCCGACGCATGATTTGGAGCTTGCGGCAGTAGTGTTTGCCTTGAAAATATGGCGGCATTATCTTTATGGGGTCCATGTGGATGTGTTCTCAGACCACAAGAGTCTCCAATATTTGTTCAAGCAGAAGGAGTTGAACTTAAGGCAGCGACGGTGGTTAGAATTGCTCAAGGATTATGATATGAACATTTTGTACCATCCAGGGAAGGCGAATGTGGTGGCCGATGCTCTCAGTCGGAAGTCTAAGGGTAGTTTGGCTCATTTGGGAGCGCATCAAAGGCCATTGGCTCCGGAGGTTTACCAATTAGCCAGTCTAGGGGTTTTCATGTCGGCCTCAGACGAGAGGGATGTTATGGTGCATAATGGAGCAGAATCATCACTCGTAGCGGAAGTCAAGGAAAAGCAGTTTATTGACTCAACATTGGCTCAGATGAAGGAAGCAGTTTTGAACAACAAGACTTCGGCATTTTCACTCGGCAACGAGGATGGTGTATTGCGATGTCAAGGAAGAATATATGTTCCGAATGTGGATAAGCTTCGGGATAGGGTAATGGAGGAGGCTCATAATTCTAGGTATTCCGTGCACCCAGGGTCTACAAAAATGTATCATGATCTCAAGGAGATTTATTGGTGGAACGGTATGAAAAGAGGTGTGGCAGACTTTGTATCTAGGTGTTCGAATTGTCAGCAAGTAAAGGCTGAGCATCAACGGCCCGGTGGGTTAACTCAGCTTATGGAAATACCGATGTGGAAATGGGAAATGATCAACATGGATTTCATGGTGGGTTTACCTCGCACTCAGCGCAAATTCGACTCAATTTGGGTAATAGTGGATCGACTCACCAAATCAGCTCACTTCCTGCCAGTCAAGTCCACCGATACGGCAGAACAGTATGCTAGACTGTATATCAAGGAGATAGTAAGAATTCATGGCACTCCACTTTCTATTATCTCAGATCGAGGGGCCCAGTTCACAACTAATTTTTCGAAGAAGTTTCAGCAAGGTTTGGGTACTCAGGTGAATCTCAGCACAACTTTCCATCCAAAGACTGATGGTCAAGCAGAGCGGACTATTCAGACGCTTGAAGATATGTTACAGGCTTGTGTATTGGATTTCAAAGGTAATTGGGATGATCACTTGCCACTTATACAATTTTCTTACAATAACAGCTTCCATGCTAGCATTCAGATGGCCCCATTTGAGGCATTATACAGAAGAAGGTATAGGTCTCCGATTGGGTGGTTCGAAGTAGGTGAAGTAGAACTGTTAGGGCTAGATCTCGTGCACCAGGCTATTGAAAAAGTTAAAGTCATTCAGGAAAGGATGAAGACTGCTCAAAGTCAACAGAAATCCTATGCGAACGTTCGTCGAAGAGACTTGGAATTTCAAGTTGACGATTGAGTATTCTTGAGGGTATCTCCTATGAAGGGAGTCATGCGATTCGGGAAGAAAGAAAAGTTGAGTCCTAGGTATGTTGGGCCGTATCGAGTTGTTCAAAGGATAAGACAGGTGGCTTATAGGCTGGAATTGCCCCCTGAAATGTCATTCGTACACCCGGTGTTCCATGTATCCATGTTAAACAAGGTTGTTGGTGATCCATCCACCATCGTGCCAGTTGAGGCTATCGAGGTTAATGAAGAGTTGTCGTACAAGGAGGTACCAGTTGCTATTCTTGATAGGCAAGTTCGTAAATTGAGAAATAAGGAAGTTGCTTCAATTAAAGTATTATGGCAAAGCCAATGAGTTGAGGAAGCCACATGGGAAGCGAAAAAAAATGAAAGAGAAATATCCCCATCTATTCGAAAACGTTTAGTAGTTGCGAACGATTGTCTTCAAGCAATTTGAGGTAGTGTTCAGATTTGTGCAAAGGCACCCCATTTCCCCGAAATTGCCTTATTGTTGTAACTTGCCAATGTGTGCCAGATAACAAATGTTGTTGCTATCTGGGTAATGTGAAACCCTTGAAGTAAATGAAAATTTTGAGAAACTTATGTGGTAGGTAAGTGATTAATGATAGTGTAGATTGGTAATGATTAATTGAAGCATTTCTGGCATGTTAAAGTGATTGGATTATACGGGGCTCATTGAAGTGACCAAGTTGTGTGCAAGTAAATGGCCTTGGTTGAACCATGTGAAATTTATGGTGTAAAGAGAATGAACTACGTGTAAGTGGTTTAAAGTGTATGAATATGTACAGGTTGTTGAGGTAATGAATTGTATACCAGTTGTAGGGATAACAGAAACTGTGTAATGGTACTTGAAAATATGTTTCGGGGGCTCTCTGACAGGTAGATAGGCCTAATTACAAAGGAAACTCTGCCGAAATTTCTGAAAAATATAGGAGTTAGTCAAAATTTGGTAGTTAAAGAAATGTGAGAAAAGAGATAGCTTAAGCTAAGTATCTGCGGATTGACTCCACTTCTCATTTGAGGACGAATGATCCTAAGCGGGGGAGAATGTAAAGCCCCAGAAAATTTTTGCTAAGTAATTTAAGACTTCGAAGTGACAAGGTAGGCTAATTATTTTATTTTGTGTGAAAACAAGGATTAATGATATAATGTGTGAGCACGTGATTTTTGCCCTACATATGAATTACTCCCAGAAAATTCAAAAAATAAAATAATTTTTGTTTGTTTGCAATTGTTGGGAATTTTCTGTTATTTTCCTTGTATTATTTGCATTTTTGTACGGCATGTTTATTTGTTAAATTAATAAAAAAATATAAAAATATGTCTCATTTTGCATTTAGGATTTAATTCTACAATTAGGAGTAATTAAGTTTGTTTTACAAAATGAAAATCACAAAAATATGTATTTTATTCTATTTGTTGTCATTGTATGATTTTATTTTAATTAAATGTGTTAATTGGCGTGTTAATTGTTGTTAAGTATTAATTAATATCTGTGTAGTTTTATTTTTGATTTTTACAAATTAATTAGGAATTTTGTTTAATTATAAAGAAGGAAAAGAAAAGAGTTGAAAATTGAAGAGAAATTCGGATTTGGGCTTAAATCTGAGACCAAGAATCAGGCCCAATTCATTTCATGACCCAGTCCGGTCTCTTGATCCCTCAGACCTCACCAAACGACGCCGTATTGGCACCTCAAATCTGAGCCGTCGATCAAGCTAATCGAACGGTCCAGTACAACTCCCGTCTAAGGCCAAACGACGACGTTTCAGGAGCTTTGATCGGGGCCATTCATCTCATTCAATCCAACGGCCTCAATCACTCCTTTATACCCGACCCATTTCACCCCAAGACCGACCCAGTCTCACAGCTGAGCCAAACGACGTCGTCCCCTTAAGTGAAAAGATCAAGGTCATTGATCATCAATGATCCAACGGCCAAGATCAAACCACCCCACCCCTATATAAATCCAATATCCTACCCCAACCCCCCTAACCAAACACCCCCGCTCGTATCACTGTTCATCGTTTCTCAGAGACGATGCAAACCCTAGTGTCGTTCCCTTTTCCTCTGCCATTAAACCCGGCGGCCCTGTCTCCGATGACCCCCAGATTAATACCATAAGACCTTCTAGCCACCCCCAACACAAATCCTCAAACCGTTTGGCTCGAATCATCTCAGAGCTTCTTGAATCTTCATTTGAAGATTCGAGCCAAACGAAAATCTACACCAACCAGCCCCAAATTCACACCAAGCCTCCCCCTGACCTCCCTCATACCCTAACCAACATTGGTTTGGTTCGAATATAACCAGAAAGACTCGAACCCCAAATCAGATCGTATGAACCCTAGAACTCAAGAACCTTGGGGGTCTGTCCAATTAAGAAGGGGATTGGGGTCTAATAGATTTTAATCGAGGTGTTCTCAGTTGAGAACACTTCGATTAAAGTCCGTTCGACCTCAAAATGGTCAAAGTACGAGTTGAGCCTGGGTCTGTCCAATTTAAAGCTTTGAAGGTAAATTTTCTGTTCCTTTCCCTTTTGTTCTGCTTATATTTTATTAATGTCTGGTTATTGGTTAGTTTAGCTTATTTAATTTTCGATTTTTTGTCTTTCAAATTGTTCTGTCCATCTTCAAATGACCTTTTATTTGGTCAAATTGTCTTTATTTTGTTGTTTGGTATACAATAGGTTGTTTAATCAATCTGATAAGTTTTGTCGATTAATCAAGTTGTATTATAATTCAGTTTTTCTGACAAATATCATTTGAATCACCTGTTGGTCTTTTTCTGATTTTTGTCAATATTTGTTGTACAAAATGGTTTGTATAGGCAATAGAATACATGTCGTAAAATAAATTTTTTTTCCAGTTTGGATTGTTAGAACAATATGACCATAGTGTAAATCCATCTCCCCAGTAGGTTATCCCTGTGGTTCCTTTCTGTGTTAATTCTATGTTTTAAAGTTTAATAACTGCTATAGTTGATGTTTAGTTTTGTTCACTTAAACTTCATACCTTGCTTCAATTCTTTTTAAGTCACTACCTGAATTAAGATTGTATTGGTTATAGTTGTTATAGTTTAGTTGATTAATTAAGGAAACCTTTAGGATTAATAGTGGATTAGGGCAGTAAATTCCAGCAGTTTAAGGGGTAGCTTGGGAATTAAATTACCTTGCTTTTAAATTAAAGGTTGCTATTAGCTAATTGAAAACAAAACATAGCGGGAAGGGCACTTATTACTGAATTTCAGGGGCTGAAATGGGCAATATTAGTTAAAATAAAAGTACTAGGATAGTGGGAGTAATTAACAAATTAAAGGATAACTTAGTAGTGGACATAGTACTAATAAAATGCCTATAAAGAGGCAGCAAAGATTGAGGGATTAAGGACAGACATTCAGAGTTTAAGAGGGAAATCCAAGCTGATTTGTTTTTCCCTAAAAATTGCAATAGGTTGAGAACTAAACACTGAAAAAGTGAGGTCTTCTTTACTACTGAAAATCAGAATCAGTTTGTGACTTTTAATTGAGGTTTTGAGTTTTTTTTTATTGGAGAGTCTAAAGAACAGAAATCAGAAAATCTACTGTCCTGTCTCATTTCTGGAAACATTCTGTTTCTGTTTGTGGTGTTGTTGGTATTTTGGTATCATTCCTGGGTTCTGGTATATCTGTATTGCTGTTTGGTATTTTCTAAATTTTGCAAACTGGTTTTCCAAGTGTGCTGGACTTCTGTTGCTATCTGCTACTACTGTATCGTTATTACTGCTGCTGATCCTTTTCTTCTTACTCACATTCCAACTTCCAGGTACATGCTTTAAGGCTTTCAAATTTGTAGAAATGAAGTAAAGGACTGTGAAGCTGATTTTTGAATTCCTTTGTTTACATTTGGATTTCAATACAAATAATTCGATTATTAGATGTTTCATGACTTTTGTATATTGGATTGATGTTGTATGTAAAACTGGACTATGTAAACTAATAGTATATTAGTCTCTAGCTTATATTTGGCATAGTAATGCTCATATATTTTAGTATGGTGATGTCCTAAACTCTAGGAACCAGAAATAGTTTATAATGTCATATTGGGTTCAATTTTTGACAATTTTAGGTCCTTAGTCAATACTGATAAACCACTAGAATTAGATGTTAAATATCAGGTGTGATTCTTTCATTTTGGTTCCTTCGAAACTATAATAAAAATAATTTATTCATGTTAGTATATGCAGGATCATGTGTTTCATTTTATCAGGAGAGTGTAAGGTTGTGACTTTCCCATTTCGATGCCTAATTGAAACAAACATCAGATTCAAGGTTGTAAATACTATTGATTACTACTGTTATGCACTGGATAGTTACGGTTATTTTTATTTGCAATTTCAAGTCTGATTTTTTTTTTT
>MU697477.1:26089-46167 GCA_026770625.1 Nicotiana glauca | reverse complement strand
TTTCACTCTCAACCCGAGCATAAAGCTCAAAACCATTTATTTAAAAAAAATCATTAACAACATTTAAACTAGAAGAAAATCTGAAAGATAGAAATAAATCCAAAAATTCACAATACTGAACAACCTCCCAAAGATCTGGGGGTCATGAGTCTAGAGCCTCTACCAGAATAGCAAAGTATACTGTAAAACAACATAGTCTGAAGTACGCGGAAAAGTCAAATAACAGGAAATAGGAGAGAAGTCGGGTCCTGCGGACGTCAGGCAGCTACCTCGACAACTCCGTGTAAAAGCCCTGAAGAACAGCTCAGATAGCTCCTGGAGTACCTGAATCTGCACACAAGGTGCAGGGAGTAAAGTGAGTACTTCTTACGCAGTGGTAATAGACATATATAATGTCTCACAGTAAGAAATCCCAACATATAGCACAAAGTAAAGCTAGGAAAGTATTCCTACACGTTTAACAGTGTAACAACAGCTAACAGAAACAGTCAAAGCAGATAAATATATCAATGCATGAATGCAATGCACATGATCGCTACGGCGCGTAGCCCGATCCATGGGTACCCGGCGCTCATTGTGAGGGTTCAGACTCCGGAAGGGCTCCTACAGCCCAAGCGTAATATAATATCACACCCGCTGCGGCGTGCAGCCCGATCCATGCATAATCATGAATGCACAATCATACTTACCATTTTTCGTTTCAATTATCAGAATTATACTTAGGTGTTTAAAATATCAGGATTTGCAAATCATATTTAGACAGTGTATAACTCAGGGCTGATATCATGAAAACATGCTATAATTCATAGAAACAGTGATAGCAATCCTCACGGGATCCAAATAACCGGCACGCAGCCCAAATATATCCATAACCATCCAAGTAGGAGGTTTGCCAGCTAATTCATAGCTAACAACATAATACAACATCACTCGGGCGGACTAAGCCATAGTCCTCGATCATATTCGACCCCGCACTCGCCGTAGAGTACGTGTCTCGCCTCAATATAGCATCACAGTGTGATATACCGGGGTTTCAAACCCTCAGGTCATCATCTACATCTATTACTCACCTCGAACCGGCTCAAAAACTAGTCCGCAATGCTTTCCCTCGAGGATCGACCTCCACGGGTGCCAAATCTGATCAAAACTAATAGGAATACATCAAAATAGGCTAATGGAACATAACCGAATCGAAATAACTCGAAAAACACCCAAAAACACGAAGTTGCCAAATCCCGAGCCCCGGGCCCGCTTCTCGAAAAATTATGAAATTTACATTTTCAGAATCCTCGTCTCGCCACGAGTCCGTACATATAAAATTTATCAAAATCGGAGTCCAAATGCTCCTTCAAACCCCACAAATTCGTTTCCAAAAACCAAGCCCTAGTTCTTCACAATTTCTACCAATTTTCATGAATTTAGGTGTTGATTCTTCAATAAAATGATGTTTCTAAGTCAAGAGACTTACCTCCAATCGATACCCGTCGAAAACCTTCTAATTCCCTCGTCAAAAGCTCCCAAGTTCGCTTAACAATGGTGAAAAATGGACTAAACTCGCGGATGAAATATTTAATAACCCTTCTGTCCGCCCAGCTATTTAACCTTACGCGATCGCATCCCAAGTCACGCGATCGCGGAGAACAAAAATCCAGTCCCTCAATTTTACCTTACGCGATCGCAGGAATCATTACGCGATCGCAGTGAACCAAACTCCCACTCTACGCGATCGCACTACCCTTCACGCGATCGCACTGAACGACCAGCCAGACCTACGCGATCGCAGACAAGCCCACGCGATCGCAGAGAGGAATCGCTGCTCTGCAATTTCTGCTGCAACTTTCAACTCAAAAATCCCCGTTGGGCATCCGAAATCACCCCGAGGCCCTCGGGACCTCAACCAAAAGCACGGACATGACCTAATACCTTATTCAAACTTGCTCGAATCATAAAAACGCTATCATTAACATCAAAATCCTCATTTATCAACAAATCAAAGTATAAATTTTCTTAAAACTTCCGAATTGCACATTCGATCAAAAACCCGATCAAATGACGTCCGAATGACCTGAAAATTTGCAGACATATCAAAAATCACCTAACGAAGCTACTGCAACTCCGGAATTCCATTCCGACTCCCGGATCAAAATCTCACCTATCAACCGGATTCCGCCAAAATTCCAACTTCGCCAATTCAAGCCGATTTCTACACCGGACCTCCAAATTCAATTCCGATCGCTCCCCTAAGTCACAAATCACCTCCCGAAGCTACCCGAACCACCAGAATTCACATCCGAGCCCTCTAACCACATAGTCAACTTCAGGTTGACTTTTCTGAAACAAACTCCCTTCTAAGAGGCTATATGCCTTATTTTCAACCAGAATCAGTCCAAATTCACCCGATAGACTCTAATACTGATATAGAACATGAAACAACACAATAAGGGGGAAACGGGGCGGTAACTCTTATGACGACGGGCCGGGTCGTCACATTGAGCCTTCAGCCTATTGGGTTTCCTAGCCAACCCAAAAAGAAATGCAATTAGCTTCCAAAACTGGGCTTCAGCACTAGCCCAATGGCGAAGATACTGATCCAGGAGCTAACATGATCCAAATTGTTTACTAAGTAAACAGGCCAAACGTTGGGCCCAATCTTCATAGTCCAAATATCATGAGCACAAGCAAATTCAGCATTAATATATCAAGGATCTTGATGATTTATTTAAAAAAAAAAATCTAGTATTAATTAATAGTGATCTGATCTACAAACTCATTTGCATTTTTAACATTTAAACAAGGATTACCCATATTTACCAGAATAACAACGAGCATGATGACACTCAAATAGCGACCTAGCATCTGAATCCTACAGACTTCCAGTTAATAGTAGAAATAAAATTGATTAATGAGCACCCTAGGCAAAAATGGCAAACAGTAATGTCCTGAATGTATGAACTACTGAGTATTTGAATTACTAACAAGCAAATGAAATCCTGCAAAAGCTTATAGTTTATAGTTAATTCACTAAAGTCTAACTACTCTAATGAGATCCAATGGCAACAACTAATACGACTGAGTATCTTATTTTGTACAATTTCTATAATGAAAGAAGAAAAACACTCTATTTATTACAATTGTTGAAAATCCAGATCATTTGAGTGTCAAATACTACTCCTATATAATATAACATTCAAATTAATATGCCTACATGTAAACTAAACACGAAGATAACAGGAAGATTATGTCATTTCTTCAATGATTCGAGTACATGGTTGATTCAGCTCTTCATACATCAATTGAAGTTGAGAAGTACCTGGAAATTAAAACAAAAAGGGACAAGAGTATCAGCTAAGCAGCAGTACATGAACAGTTGTGAATTCCAGCAGGAAATCAACAAATCGAGGCCAAAATCCAGAAAAAAAACCAAAGGAAAGATGCAACAGCCCTAGAGTATGCTTCAATTGACCAAGGAAAACTCAAGCTAGACTTGAAAAATAGGCTTTTATGAGCTAATGCAATGGAATGCGAATAGATTTGGAACTCTTTTTTTTTTTTTTTTTGCTTTTTCTTCAATAGTTTTCAGTAGCTTATGGAACTTGAATTTGGATTCTGACTTTTCTAGGCTTTAGAATTTGATTTTTGCATTTTTAGATCTCAAACTTGTGTGTATTGTTTTTCAGATTTCAAAACTTGTGGAAATTTTTGGGGGGAATTTTTTTCCAGATCCAAAACGTGTGAAACAAGGCAGTAGGGACTGCCTTTTATAGGCAAAACTAGGGGAAGTTTCAGATTTTACATTTACCCCCTTGCCCCCTCTTTTATTTTTCAATTTTTACTAATTAATCCCTAAAGTTTTAGCTTGTTGCCCAAGTTACTGCCATAAGTTATTAAAACTCTTATTGGAACCCCATCTAGAATATTCTAGGGGTTTCCAATCAGTTATTTGCATGATTCCCTACTTTGAATTACCCCAATTACCCTTGAACTAAGTCTAAAATTACTACCCTATACTTACTAACCCTAGTCTTCTTAAATTTGGTCAAATGACCATAGTTAATTACTCACTAGGGCTGAAAATTTTTAGCTATATCCAAACAACTAATAGAAATTCTAATAATTGAACTAAATAACCAATACTAAAATTTAACCCTAATTAGTATTAATATTATAAGGCTGAATCTATCACTGAATTAATGAAGCAGTAAATTGTTAATTAAAACAACTAAGAATCAAGTAAAAACAAACAGCAACTCAAAAAAATTTATGATTAGCCAAATGAAACTAAATCTATTTTTCATCCTAAATTCAACATTTTAATTAATTCACTCAGCAACACTAATCATGAATCAATATGAATCAAAGAAAACAAAAAATCAGAAATTTAAAATAATCAAAAATATAAAAACCCTGAATATTAATTTCTGCCACAAAAAAAAGAGCATGGAATTTAATCAGAAAAACCAATGAATGAAAGAAAGAAGAAAATAAGAACTCACCTATACGTGTTCAAATAAGGCTGGACTCCAATTCAAGCCTCGGAATAATGTTAATCGTTTGTTCTTGGTGAAGAACAAACTAAAATCATTATTTCATGGCTCGAATCCAACACCGGATCCACGAAATTGGGGAAGGAATCAATAGTTTGAACTTCTAGGGTTCTACCCATCTTCGATTTAAAATCCGAGCACTTCCAGTGAGATTTGGAGGGAACCAGTTATGGATTTGGGAAGAAGGGGGTGAGGAGAGTATGGGGTGTAATTTTGGTTGAATTTGGGTGATTTAGGATTTTGGCCGGATTTTCAATTTGATATTCAAGGAGTTTGGTAAGGATTCGAGGGACGGGGTTTATGGGTTTGGAAAGAGGAGATGAAGGTGGTTCAGGGGTATTAATTTGGACGGGTTTGGGTGATCGCCGCCGACGGAGACGATTTCCGGCCGGCGGCGGGTAGCGGAGGATGGTGGTGATATTAAGAGGGTTCTGAGACGACGATGAGAGGGGGGGGGGGGGTAAGGTATCCAACCATTTTATGTTAATTTTAACCTAGTTCTGATCCGTTGGATCAAGTAACATCGACGACTCAAATCTTATGGAATTAAAACGTCGTCGTTTCTTTTATTATGGTGCTGGACCGGATTAGGTGGGTTTTGGGTTTGGACTTGGCATGGGTTTTGAGAGTTGAGCTCGATTTTTGGCCCAAAAACTGGGCAGCCTGTTTGTCCTTCTTTTTATTTCAATTACTTGTTCCACTCTTTTATTTAATAACAAATCATTTTCATTTTCTCCTTTCCCTTTTTTTTCTTTGATTTTTGTTTAATACAAACTTAAAACTAATAGACCTGATTTAATTCCAAAATTGCACTAATTAATTTCTAAAATAAACTAAATCCCAATTTAAAAAGAAAACTTTAACAAAAAATGTAAAATAACTATTTTTGTTAGTTTCCTCTTATTTTTTATGATGTTAATTAACTAAAAATTGAGAATTGGGTCTTAAATGTAAGTGTGCTATTTTTATATTTTTTATGAATTATGCCAACTAAAAATACACACACAAAATGCAAACAAACAAAAATCATGTAATTAACTCCCTAAAATTCAAATAATAAAAAAGAAATCCTAATTTTAATGAATTCTATAGGAATAATTTAAGTGAGGCAAAAATCACGTGCTCACACTATTTTACCCTGCTTTTATTTATTCGTATGTATCATTGTATTTTGCTCGTTATCTGGATATGCCCCATGAGTCCTTAGTTTCATCAATTCACATATCTACGCCGTTGGATGATACTATTATTGTGGACCGTGTATATTAGCGGTGTGTAGAATTGGGGGATTTGAGACTAGAGTTGATCTCCTATTGATTAGTATGATTGATTTCGACGTGATATTAGGTATGGATTAGTTATCTTCATGTCATGCTATTATGGATTATCACGCTAAAACCGTGACGTTGGTAATGCCGGAAATTACCAAGGATCGAGTGGAAATGTTCTCTAGATTTTGTTCCCAACAGAGTGATTTCATATTTGAAGGCCCAACGAATTGTTGGGAAGGGGTGTTTGTCTTATTTGGAATTTGTGAGGGATGTGAGTGCTGATACTCCTACTATTGATTATGTTCCGGTGGTGCGAGATTTTCCGAATGTGTTTCTTGTAAACCTACTGGTCATGCCGCTCGATAGTGATATTGATTTTGGTATTGAATTGGTGTCGGGCACTCATCCATCTCTATACCGTATGGAGCCAGCTGAGTTGAAAGAATTGAAAGAGCAGATTTAGGAACTTCTTGATAAGTGATTTATTAGGCCTAGTGTGTCACATCGGGGTGCACCAGTTTTGTTTATGAATCAGAAAAGAAGCCTTGACTCTCATTTTACTCTTTGAGGAACCTTTCAAATCCCAAAATAATGGTTGTTTAACCTAAAAAATAATTTTTATGGTCAAGACAATTAAATAAATATGTTCGATTACTATCAACTGATTTATTTTATTTTTACAAATATAAATGATATGAAAAAGGAACAAGTATAAAAGGGGACAAATTGAGATGTGAAAGGAAATAAAATATTTGACAAAACTGATTTCTAATATGATATTAGATTTTTTGAAGTACACAAAAAATTAGCTAGTTATTTTGGGTGCATCACTGGCACAGATTTAAAATCGAAGATAGCCCCGTAATAGAAAAGGAAATAGATGATGAAGATTTAAACTCTCACGCAAACAACAACCATGATTAATTTAAATGAGAACAATATATAAAGGGAAAAGTAAGGTTGCTCAGTTGATAATGCACCTCGTTAGGTCGTGGGTGCGAGTCACACTGGAGGAGAAGTGTAAAAATATTATAGATCCTCCTAATTTGGGGAAAACAATGAAAACAATATGCCTCTATTCAATTTTCTCCTCAATTAAGAAAAAGGAATCATTTAACAAGTTGAATATCATAAAGGGATTTGTGCTAAAGCCATCTTTGATAGAATAAAAAAAATTGTTTTCTTCTAACTACTACTAAAGGGATTTCATGATAACTAAAAAAATAACCAACCTCTTCTTTACACTAGAAGTGAAAACATAAAAAATACAAACAATTACTCAACAATCTACAATACTACTCATATAATGTCAGAAACAGAGAATATATAAAAAAATAAATTAACAATCTATAATACTGATCATATAATGTAACGACCCGATCGGTCGTTTTGAGCCCTAGCGCGTTGTTCAGCAGTCTGAGGCCATGTGCAGCTTCATTTCAGATATTGTGACTTGTACGCGTGGTCGAAATTAAATTTCGGGAAGTCCAGAGTTGATTTGGGAAGAGAATTCTTATTTCAGAAGCTTAAAGTTGAAAGAAAGACCTAGGATTGGAATTTTGAGTAAACGACCTCGGAATCGAGATCTGAAGGTTCTAGCAGGTTCGTATGATGATATCGAACTTGGGCGTAGGGTTTTGGATAACCCGGGAGCATTTTGGTGCCTATTGTGGGAGTTAGCATTTTGGAAGAAATTTTATAAGTTTGGTTTGAAGTGCATTTTAGTGTTATCAATGTCCGCTTGGGATTCCGAGACTGTGAATAGCTCCGTATGGTGATTCTGGAATTGGGAGCGCGATCGGAAGTGAATTCGGAGGTCCGTAGGTCATTTTTGATCCATTTGGCTAATGATAGAAATTTGAAGGTTTTTGAAAAGTTTGACCGGAAGTGGACTTTTTGAAATCGGGGTCGGAATCCGATTTCAGAAGTTGGAGTTGGTCCGTAATGTCAAATATGACTTGTGTGTAAAATTTGAGGTTAATCGGACATGATTTGATAGGTTTAAACATCGGAAGTAGAAGTTGGAAAGTTCAAAATTCATAAAGCTTGAATTGGAGGTCGATTGATGATTTTAGCATTGTTTGATGTGATTTGAGGCCTCGAGCAGGTCTGTAATATGTTTTGGGATTGGTTGGTATGACTGGTTGGGGTCCCGGGGGCCTCGGGTGGATTCCGGGTGGTTAACGGATCAAAAATGGAATTATGAAGAAGGCTGAAGGATGTGGTTGCTGGTGTTTCTGCTTCTGCGGAAATGGGACCGCAGAAGCGGCCCCGCAGAAGCGGTTGAGGGAGCTGCAGAAGCGGATTCGTTCGAAGGGTCATGAACCGTAGATGCGGTCAAGGTTCCGCAGAAGCGGGACCGCATCTGCGGAAGAGGGTATCGCAGAAGCGAAAAAGGGGGGATGAGGCAAGGACCGCAGAAGCGGAATATTTTCTGCAAAAGCGGGACCGCGGAAGCGGGAGTAATTCCACAGAAGCGGAAATAGCAGGGGCAGAAGCATTGTTTTAAAAGTCGGATTTTGGCCATTTCTCTCACATTTTTCATGGCTTGGGCGATTCTTGGGAGGGTTCAAGAGAGGATCTTCATCAACAATATTAAGGTAAGTTATTCCTACCTATTATGAGTTAGATACATTGATTATGCATCGATTTTAGTATGAAAATGGGTAGAAAATTGAGGGTTAGAGGAAGACCTAGAAAATTAATGTTCTTGGATTTTGACCACGATTTTGGATATGGAAATAAGAGAAAATTATATATTTGAGTTCCTAAGGTCATGGGCAAAGTTTATCTTCAAAAAATTTCAGATTCCGGGCACGTGGGCCCAAGGGCTTTTTTGTCAACTTTTCGTTCGGGGTTAAAAATTATTATAAATTGGGTTGTAAAGTATAATTGAGCGTATATTAATGGATTTATATGATTGTTGGCTAGTTTTGGAGCATTGTGCGTTGGTGCAAGTCTTCGGAAGAATGTAGAATGCCAGTTGTGGATCTTCGGAGCGATGTGAGTCTCCCTTCTTATCCTGTGAGGGGGAATTTACCCCATAGGTAGAATAATTGATTATGTGCTCCTATATGTAGGGACTACGTACGCACGATATGACGAGAGTCCGTGCGTAGCTACTATCATGCTATTGTCCAGGTAGTTAGGACCCATCAACATGTTATACTTGGATTAATTATGAACCCATTGATGACTTGAATTGTTTAAATCACCTTTGATTAGTAAACAAATTTAAAAAAAAAGAGATTAAACATAATTTCCTGAACTGTTAAACAGAGAATTGGCTTATTTGGATAATTATTCCTCGATAAAATTCTAATTGGCTATCTGAGCATGTATCTTACGTGTACCTGCATCGCATGGATGATTCGCGAGCAGAGTGATTGATCGCATTAAACTAATAAATGGAATTCTAAAAAGACTTAAGCTTCGTTTTCTCAAAATTATTAAAGAGAATTGGCCTTCCTTGGATAATTGTTCCATGTTGACTTCTGGACTGATGTCTGTCTGTGTGTGTTTATTTTGGAACGGGCCAAACGCCTCGGCAGATTAATAGATGCATATATAGGCGCGCCGTCGACCCTCGGTAACTGCACATTTATTTCTATTGGATCGGGTCGTCGCCTCGGTATGATTTGCGCATGCTTGTATAGCTGCATGGACTTAATTAAGTTGTTACATGCCTCACTATGGCTCGAGATCATTTTGTTAATAATGAAAAGAAATCGTGGAAATTTCCTATGAAAGAATTATGTGCTTACTTGTTTCCTCTCTCTGGATTAACATCATGTCTAAAAATATAAATCCACTGTTTAATATGTATATTGAGGATAAATAATCAATGGACTATTAGAGAGTATCAGAGTTTACCATCTCGTCTCTACCCCTTCGGGATTAGGCGGGATATTCACTGAGTACACGTTGATTACGTACTCATACTACACTTCTGTGTATTGTTTTTGCACATGTATATACACCTCTAGCAGCCTGCTAAGCGTAGCAACATGGATGACTTTGGGACTAGGTGAGCTGCATTGCTCGAGACGACCCGCAGCTAGTATAGTTCCCTTCAGCATTTTGATTATTTATTCCCTGTCCACTGTATTTCATACAGAGGTTGTATTTATTTTACTTATCAGTAGTCGCTCATGCATTTGTGACACCGGGTTTCTGGGATGGGTTTCAATGGATTTGTACTAATTGTTATTATTTAAATTTGAATCCAAGTAATGAACTTTGATTTATGAAAATGGATGGAAAAACCTTAGATTTTTAAAAGTATTAAAAGAGGAATTAATTGATAATTTAGTTGGCTAGCCTGACAGAGGTGTCCGGCGCCACCACGACCCTTAGTGGATTTTGGGTCGTGACATATATTGTCAAAAAATAAATTAACAACCTATATCATCCTCACAACCCCAAATCACTATACCGTAATCCAAGAATAACATACTATGTAAACTATATAATACAAGAATTAAAAAGAATATTTCCAGCAAATAAGTACGAAAAAATTAAAAGAAATCAGGAAGAATTTTTCTAGCTATTGGTTCCTTCCGGACCCCATACTGGGAGATTAGGTATTCTTTGAAACTCTTGTTGTTGATAGAAAGGTTCCTTTGTACGAGAAAGCTTTTCTTGATAATTAAGACCTTGTCTTTCAGAGATTTCGAGAAATGGGAAGGAACAAACTTGTTATAAAATGAACTTAACAAACTTTTCTCAGTTGGAATCATCATCCATTGGTAAAACCCTACGGATGACACTGTAGCTTTGTGCCTTCTTTATCATGTCTATCAAATGGTGACGTCTTTGGAATAGTGAGCATCTTGTATTTAACCTTCTTCCATTTAGCCATTTCTGTTCTTGAGTTTTGATTAGACCTTTCTTGAGAGAGAGAGAGAGAGAGAGAGAGAGAGAGAGAGAGAGAGAGAGAGAGAGCAGAGGATTTGAATTCCTTTTATTTTATTTTTTTGTCTGATTAACCCATTAATATCAGGTTTCTAAATTTATATAAGCCTAATTGGCTTACTGAAATTTATAGTAAGGGCTTTTTGTTTTGAATTTCGTTAGAGAGAGAGAGAGAGAGAGAGAGAGAGAGAGCAGAGGATTTGAATTCCTTTTATTTTATTTTTTTCTCTGATTAACCCATTAATATCAGGTTTCTAAATTTATATAAGCCTAATTGGCTTACTGAAATTTATAGTAAGGGCTTTTTGTTTTGAATTTCGTTAACACGGAAGTAAATTTCTTTTAGGCCTCATTTTTTATTTTAAAATTATTAATGAACATAACAATTTTAAAATAATCTCACCCGCTTCAAGCAATAATTTAAGAAATTAAAATATGACAAACTCTTACTCTTAATTATCCTCTTAAATTAATATTAGCTATTGTAGCTAGAGCATTGAATCTGAAACGACAATTACTAGAAAAAGAATCATTGAAAAAAATTCCAGTATGAAAGTGAATAGTTCATATAGCTAAAGCTTGAATCAGAAAAGATGTCCATATATCGTCATAAGCTATTTTTATGCTTTTCATCAATCAATTTGTGTAAGAGATATTGTTACATGAAGGAAGTCTTGATTTTCATCTTTACATGAAGGAAACCTTAATTTTCATCTTACTTCCCGAGGAACCTTTCAAATCCTAAAATGATTGTTATTTAATCGAAAAATAATTTTTGTGATCAAAGTAATTATATAAATATTTTGGGTTACTTACAACGGATTTACTTCACATTTTCAACTATAAATGATATGAAAAATGACCAAATACCAAAAAAGGGACAATTGATAGATAAAATAAAATAAAAATCATGTCCATAGGATCTAAACCAATTTAATTAGAAATCATGCCTATAGGTTGTGAATCAGCTAATCAATTATCTTACTCGTTTCTTTAATAGTCCTCAATGCCGTGTTAATTAATTAATAGAAAGCATGCCTATAGGATAAAGGACTTTAAAAAAATGTCTTTTTTTAGAAATGTGACTGCATATACGCACTTATGCAAGCCTTAGGGCATTAAAATTAAAACCAGCAATTCTATTTGTGCAATTATCCAGGTTTAACAAGGTGTAAAACCAGCAGGGAAACTTGTTAGGATCCTGCTGCTTCCCTAAAAAACTAACGCCGCATGTTCTATTTTTGTGATATCATGTTCTTAGGATTTCTAAACTTCTTTTGAAAAAGCTGTATTTTAGATGTGCTGTTTGACTGCCTATATACATGCGAAGGTAAAATGTGAGACTTCTAAGTGTATGTCCTTATTTGTTTGTCTTGTATGTTATTTTCCTGTCGCTTAGATTTTTGCCTTTTCATAAACCTTAGGTTGTCTAGAACTGTCCAGATTTATGAGGTCCCAAATTCCTCCAGGACCATAAGAAAGGAATGGGTAGAAGCGCGCTTAGAGGTCATTAATTAAACTCGCTCACATAGCCATTAAGGGGTGGGTAACGGGTAGTAAAAGGATATGATAACTGCATGCTAATGTCACGTGTAACCCCTCATTGAGGAGTAATTACCAGCCATTGCATGGGTATGATCATGTAGGCTAATCAACCCAGGAATCCCCTTTCCTAATTCCATATGTGTTTAAATTTTATAAACTTTCTTCTCTTTACATATACATGTGCAAATTGTTCAAATCTCTCTCTTGCTCCCATTACTCGAATCGTACATGTATTTAGAATGTGAAAATATACCTTTATTTGCAAATATGTGTTGAAACTATTTACTTGTTCAAAATGATTGATTTATATAAGTTCGGCCGGAACCCACCATTGTGGACTGCGAGGGGTGCCTAACACCTTCCCCTAAAGGTTATTCGAGCCCTTACCCTAACTCTGGCAATGCAACTAGTTACATGAGTTAGTTACTTCAGCTGCCCTAACGCACCATAATCTACTAGGTGGCGACTCTTCAAAACACCCAATTCCCAAAAGGAAACGAGTCGATTCCCCATGAATGTCGAAATCCGGACTTTCTCCGCGAGGAGAATAAAAAGGGCGCGCGACAGCAAGGCGACTCTGCTGGGGATATTTTAGGCTCTTACCATAACGAACTTATTTTTATGAATCAGTTTAAGTATGCTCTATCACGCGTACCCTTTCCCCTTATTTTAATTTAATTGTTTATTTTTTAAGCATTTATGATTTCTTTATTTTTCTTAAGCTAACTTGTCTCTTTGTTTTCTTCTTCTGTAACTGCCTTTCAGTTATTTAATACTCCATTTATTATTCCTACGAGAAAGTACTTGATAACATGTTATTTATTGTTGCATATATCATACTCCACATCATATTCCACTCGTGCGTATCAAATCCTATAGCAACGCTCAATGAGTGGTACCCTTTTCCAATTTATTACCCTTAAATTCGGAAAGGCTTATTTATTGTAAAACTAATCGATCAGCGGTGCAGTCGACGGTTCCATGCCCTTCCCTCTCAAGTTGTCCGTTTGAGGATACCAGTCTAGACCCCCGTAGTATCCTTATGCTTATCATAACTGTGCATGCATCATGGTCAAACCTAGTCGGATTAATATGTTGTCCATATAATAATCCTTTGAGACAAGACTTATCCAAAAGTCGAACGGGGTTTCCATAATCCCAACAGACATAATCACATTCCGTACATTAATTTGGAGAACTAAATGCCAATATGCTAATCATGAATGTACAAATAGTCGAATCTGGTGGGGGAGAAGGGCCTAACCTTTTTGTTTTGCAGAAAATGAGGCATGAGGTCCCCAGATTCGGCATGGTCAGCAACATTCCACCATTGCTACTGGATTGGTGGGAGGACCTGAAACATGTGAGGAAACAGTTGGGTAATTTAACTTATATTCAGCCAAATATTAGGATGATCGAGGCTGACACTTTGTTCTTGGACAGTGAAAGGGTCGTGTTCCGTTTCTGCGATATGGAAATGACTCCACTCCTAGAAAAAATTGGGGGACTTGAGGCACTGACTTGGGATAGCCTTGGGTTTTTGGTACCGGTTTGCCCCTTGTTTAGTCAGAATGAGTCCCTGAGACCCCGGGACATTGGCTTCTGCCAACAGTGAACTATTAAGGATCACATCCCGCGCATATTCTACATTATAGCCTGCAACTGGTAAAGGGTTCCTAAAGATGATGGGGCTGAAGAAAAATGCTGACTTGGAATGCTTGAAGAAATCCTACATACCCTTCGAATACATGTATGAGAGATATGGCCATAGAAATTCCTACCATACCTTCTATGACGAGCTTTCTATCACTTCTCTTGTATACATCCACCGCAGAGTGTTCGTATTTATTGTGTGCTTCTTGGGCCTGATAGTACTCCCGATGAAAAGGGAAAGGATCCATACTAGGTTGGCCATGGTCGCCAAGACTTTGATGGAAGGGATCAATGGACATACATACACTATATTCCCCATGATCATAGCCGACATCTACAAGTCTCTAGAGCACTGTCAAAGAGGGATCAAGCATTTCGAGGGTTGTAACTTGTTGCTGCAGTTGTGGTTATTAGAACATCTTCAAAGGGGTCAGTATCGCCAAGAATTTTTGTGAAGGGATTGGAACGACCATATTGCCTTCCATCATCCCAAGAGGATGACTTACATTCCGGACAGGTTTGCTTAGCCGAAAAACGCCAAAGAATGGGCAGAATTCTTCGACAATCTGACCGAGGAATAAGTGCAATGGATGTTTGAATAGTTCCCAATAGACGAATTCATCATGAGGTCCAGGGACGCTCTACACTTGGTGCTCATTGGGTTGAGAGGAATATATCCTTATGTCCCTATCCGAGTTTTGAGGCAAGCAGGCAGGAAGTAGGTTATACCCAGTGTCACACCTCCTTTTTACACTACTTCCCGTAAGGGTATAATAAAAGAAGTTTTTTCCAATTAAAGGACAATCGAAACGGGATTCGTTTATTAAGAGATTCAGAGTCGCCACTTAGGAGATTTATGGTGTCCCAGGTCACCGGTTTGAATCCCGAACCGAGTAAAGGGTTTGACTCTGTTGAACAGTCGCGAACCAGAAATCCGAGTAAGGAATTCTGTTAACCCGGGAGAAGGTGTTAGGCACTCCCGAGTTCCGTGGTTCTAGCACGGTCGCTCAACTGTTGTATTTGATTTTATCTGATTTCAAAACATGTTCTAACTTATGTGCCTTTTATTTGTAAACCGCTTTTTTTTTTTTTATTTTAATAAGAATTGCAACGTCGTGAAAATGCGTCTCGAACCACGTCACACCAGTGCACCCGTGGTTGTTGACACATTTCGACTTCGTTGTGATTTGGATTTGGGTCACATAAATGTGCACCCGTATTAAGAAGGCGAGATTATTAAAAATCGCGCCTAAAGCGACTAACGCATTATTATCTTTGGGGAAGGCCGTGAAATTCGCTAAACGGCCTATCCCGGAGTCTAGGTATTTTAGTAGAACATTTATCGAGGGCCCCGCAATTTGTTTGGTTTTGTTCAGCGAGGCTCATCTCATTTTATTACTTAAAAGGCAGTCCCAAAGTAATTATGATTTTCTATTTTGTTTGTCTCTAATGATAAAGAAGCAACTCTAATTAATCAATATACTCATGACCAAAGTCTCAAATTAGTAAGTAAAGGATGAGGCATTTTAGTATTTGGTCCAACTCGACTTAGCTTCTATCTACACAGAATAAGGAAATATTTTTGGGCCTGTGATGAAAAGGTCTGGGCCTGGGCATACGGATGCGGGTACTTCAGTCAAAAAATGCGTGTGACTAATTGGCCTTTGTGTTTAAGCCCAGAATCTAGATTCGAATTGAGACCATTTTTTACACTAATCATGGAACAAAATGAATTCAACAAGCCAACATGCTGCAACTGTTTCAAGTCAATCAATTAACACCGTTATGCTACTATTTAGTCACTCAAAACTATGCAAGGCTTAACAACGAGTTTAGAATCCTACTTGGCTAAATTGTGATTTTGTCTCTTGTGAATGAACGTAGTGAGGTTCAATTTTTGACTCTAACATCCAAAATAGACTCACGACATAGATTACCACTTTCCGAATGAACATGAAACTTAAGCGACCAACTATCTCTGATTACTTATATTTTTGCACTGCTGAAATTCAAAACAATTCAATACTGTTCAGCACAGTCCTGTTCAATTACTGATTGACAGTGAAAAGAACAACTACAAGTGTTATCTCGTTCATGAATCACTTGTGGACAAGTTTACGAAAGCAACCAATAGGACATTAACTACCACCAACATGAAATTATTCTGTTAACCTCACAGGAGACCAAAATTTATATGAATCTGATAAGTAGTAGTTTACACAGTCCAGTTCAGTACATTTATACAATCCAATGAATATAATAACAATCCAAGGTTTGAACAACATCAACAAACTAATTCTCAAATACATCAACTAACAATTGAAACTAAATTGAATTTCATGCTTTGAGCATCACACAAATTTATCCTTCAGTTCATATCCATCAAGGACAAAGCTGTGTATCTGGCAACAGAGTGAAAATAGAGAAGAGGGAATCAGCCAAGGCAATAATCGAGCAGCAACAACGTTAAATGACACTCAACAGTGTTGAATAACAAACAGTGAAGGATCAAACAGCTCAGACATATATTCAGAGATCCAGGAGGTGTTTAAAACCAAGTATGACTATCGAATCGACTCTAATTCAGCCTGAATGAACAGAGAAAATCAACTAGTAAACATCTGAAGTTCAGCAACCAAGTATTGAGCTAGAAGAATGAGAATTACTGGCTGAAAGTTGAAATTAGCCTGAAGTATCTAATGGAACAGTACTGTTTTTGTGTTTTTTTTTTGAGTTTTTCTAATTGATTTTTTTGGTTTTTGAGTTTTGAATTTCAGGACTCAGATCTGGAAATTGAGAGACTATTTTGGGGGTGATTTTGGGGTTCCCAAACCTGTTATACAAGGCAAATGAATGCCTATTTATAGGCAAACTTAGGGTGCAACTTCAGATTTTCATTTTACTCATTAGTCCCTATTTTATTTCCATTTCTACCCCTCATTTTCTGACTTGTTATACAAGTAACTACACCTATTTTGTGAATTTCAGTTCAAAACCCCTTCTAGAAAGTCCTAGAGGGTTCTATTCTGATTTTTCTATACTTAAAATCCCTAAACTACCCTTACCTCATTTCAATATTTACTAAATCTTATTAAACTACCATTTCCCATGCCTATACTACCCCTGAAACCCCTCTGAAATTACTGTATGACCCCAGCCCTCTTTTATCTTATTTGAAAAGTATTAACTATAAACAAACGACCCATTATTCTAGAATTAAACCAACAAAACCATTCAAGATTACACAAACTCCTAACTGATCAATTGAAACTACTATGAACCTAAATCCAATAGCCAAGATTAATTAACTAAAAATGCTTAACTAGTCATGATACACTTAAATCCAAATCGAGCGCAATCGAATTGATGAATCAATACTCAATCTGAATTACAAGAACCTGAAAAACAAACAACGAAATAATCTAATTAAATACATGTTAAAACAAACTGACAAAGATGAAGAAACTACAACAAAGTCCTAAATTGACTAATTGATAGACATGTCATTTGCTAAGAGAAAAAATGATGAAGAAGGACCCAAAAACCTTACCTACAGTGTCCGAAACAGAGATTGGAAAACTCGACTCGAGCCTCGGAAGATTGTAATCGCTCGTCCTTATTAAAGAATAAACGATCACATTGTTCTCGCGACTCGAACCCAATATTGAACTCAGGGACTCAGCAAAGATTAAGCAAACCTAGACTCCTTGAGGTTCTGCCTTCTCTCTCAGATTCAGAACAGGCTCTAGTTGATTTGAGGGGGTGCGTTGGTAGATTGGGGATCAGGGGGAGAAGTGAATGTTGTATGGTGTAATTTAATGGTGGTTTGAGGTCAGCGCCGCGACCAGAAAAATTAGGCGGCGTTAGGGTTTGATCTCTCTGATCTGGAATTACAAACCTTCTGGTTGGATTTAAGGTGTAAAGAATAGAGTTTCGTGGATAAGAAATTGAAGAGAACATTTGGTGCGATTTTGAAGAGGTTTAACGATCGAGCGCCGCCGTTTGACGAATTCCGATGGCGGCAGTGATGGTAAGATACGAGGGTGGAAGAGATGACCTACTAGGTTTAGTGTAAAGGGGGTTCAGACATTATTAAGGGGCTAGTGGACTTAATACCAACCGTTGGATTTTGTTTAAATGAAAGGCCAAGATTTCCTTTTAATTTTAAAGCTTAAAACGACGTAGTTTGGCCGCAATACTACGTCGTTTCAATGATTTTCTAACCTGATGCTGGACCGGATTTTGGGATTGGGTTGAGGTCATTTTTTTTGGGTCTGGGCAATTTTGGCCCAATTCTTGTATTTTATTAAGACAGCCTCTTTTGTTCTTTATTTTAATTGTTTCTTTTATTTAAACTCTTGCATTTCCTTTTTGTATTTTTATTTTTTTTGATTTTTTTTTTTATAAAATGCTAAAATAACCATCATAATCAAATTGCATTTAGATTTCCTAATCAATTCCTAATTAGAAGAAATATGCAAACTAATACTAATTTGAACTAAAAATACAATATGGACCCTTTTTGTTATTTTCTTTACATTTTGTTCTAAAACAAATTAATACTAATCGATACTAAAATTATGAAATTAAATCTCTAAATGCAAGTGCATATTTTTGTATTTTCATATGAATTATCATGCAACCAATTAACACAAAATTCAACAAAATTCACAAAAAATAGAAAATCATTTTATTTGCAACTTTTGGAATAATTTTCTTAGGGCAAAAATCACGTGCTCACAACTGCCCCTCTTTACCCGGAAACACGAAGAGTTTTCGTGCAAAGATAAATGAGCGAAAATGAGCGATTTTTGCCCGTTCGCATATTCCGTATGAAGCATTTTTGAAATAGCTGCCGCACCCTGCTTCAGAGGCTGCCTACATATCCCGGGCTGAACAGGAATCAGGTCAGTGTAGTTCAGGAATGTCTGGTAGCTGGGACTACCAGGGGCTGTGCTTTCATGGCTGTTGTTGCTGCTGCTGCTGCTTGCTGACCTCCTTATTACACCGTGGTAAAACAAAAGAAGCTAACCTAAGCTATGATCTATGAATTACAAAAGATCCTATCTATGTCTTCAATCTTGCTCTTGAACTTGTATCTTGTGTTCTTCCAATAGAATTCTTGTTGTTGCCTTGACGATGTTTTGTCATTCCTCTTGTTGATGCTTGACTACTACAATTTGAAATATGTGTCCATTTTTCAAGTGGGTTCCTGATTACGATGCTTGAAAAGGTATTCCCTTGTTTTCCAGGTGGGCTCCTGCTTGCGATGCTTGAAAAGTATTCCCTTGTTTTCCAGGTGGGCTCCTGCTTGCGATGCTTGAAAATTATTCCCTTGTTTTCCAGGTGGGCTCCTGATTGTAACAAAATAGACGAACAAAGAAAGTTTTCTGCCCCAGTATGGTGACTGGGCACATCATGTTATCAAATATTAAAACTAAAGGCTAGAATTTGGATTGTACTTCCCTTGTTTTCCAGGTGGGTGCCTGCTTGCTGCATCTGGAAAGATATTCCCTTGTTCTTCAGGTGGGCTCCTGCTTGCTAAATTTTGAAAGATATTCCCTTGTTCTTCAGGTGGGCTCCTGCTTGCTGAATTTTGAAAGGTATTCCCTTGTTCTTCAGGTGGGTTCCTGCTTGCTGAATTTGAAAGATATTTCCTTATTCTTCAGGTGGGCTCCTGCTTGCTGATTTTGAAAGATATTCCCTTATTCTTCAGGTGGGCTCCTGCTTGCTGATTTTGAAAGATATTCCCTTATTCTTCAGGTGGGCTCCTGCTCACTGACTTTGAAAAATATTCCCTTATTCTCCAAGTGGGCTCCTGATTGCAACAAATATACAAAACAAAGAAAATTTCTGCCCCAGTTTGGTGGCTGGGTACAACATGTTATCAAATATAAAAAATTGAAAGCTAAAATTTGAATTGTACTTCCCTTGTTCTCCAGGTGGGCGCCTGACTTCTGAAACTTGAAATGTATTCCCTTATTCTCCAGGTGGACTCCTGATTACTGAACTTGAAAAGTATTCCCTTGTTCTCTAGGTGGGCCCCTGACTGCAACAAAATAAACAAACAAAGAAACTTTTCTACCCCAGTTTGGTGGCTGGGTACAACATGTTATCAAATATTAAAAATTAAAAGCTAAAATTTGAATTG
>MU697477.1:2900-25559 GCA_026770625.1 Nicotiana glauca | reverse complement strand
CTCCTGATTACTGAACTTGAAAAGTATTCCCTTGTTCTCCAGGTGGGCTCCTGACTGCAACAAAATAAACAAACAAATAAAAATTTTCTGCCCCACTTTGGTGGCTGGGCAGACTTGTGAGTTGTTACCTAAGCTATTGATGCGATGATGAGAGCAAAACTAAAGACTTGATTGGCATGTATGTCCCCTGTGAGTAAAAACATTTGACTAAGGTTATCAGACTAGGTTTTCTATCTTAGGAGAAAGATTCATCAGACTAAGATTCAGACCCTAGGAGAAAATTCATCGGACTAGGTTTTTGTTATCTTGTTATCTTTGGAGAAAGTTTCATCAGATTAAGATTCTATAAATGGAGGAAAATCCATCAGACTACGACTTTTATCCTAGGAGGAAAAATGTGAAAAGCAATTGCAGCATTTTATGCACACTAGCAAGACCGGCAATGGCCAAGATTTGAGAAACTTCCCTTTTGTCAGCTTTCCTCTTCTTCCTTTTCTTCCTTTCATTTCCTTCCTATTGTTGAACCGACCTTCTTGCGCTGCTTTGTTCCTGTTTCAGACAAAGAAAACTTGTGAGTTTAGAATGTGGTGGTTGGTTTGTGGCCTTGAACTTCGAGGCGGCCCGATATCTTCCATTTGTTGCATTGCATGAACTAACATCTCCCCAACCCTTATGTCTCATATGAATCCCACGGCATGTCTATTGTCCCCACTTTGTGTATATGATGTTTTTTCTTGACTTGGCCACTGGCTTCGACCTTGAGTTTATTATGATAACTGATTCCCCCTTGAAGACCTTGCTAAACCCTTTTCTTTGTCACCCTTAACACGGAAGATATCTTCGATCCGTTCACCAAACATCCTTCATCTGTTGCATTGTTCCTGAATTGATACATACCACGCCCTTGTATTTCACACGGATCCTAAAGCATGTTGATTGTGGCCAACTCATTATGCCTGCTATTTTCTCCTGACTTGACGCCTTGATGTGTTCACCAGATCTCGTTCTGTTCAATTGGAAAGCTGGTGGCAGATTTTGAAATCATTTCTCACTTGTTATAACCGGATAGACTCTAGAGGAGGAAGTAAACAGGACAAAAGGAACATAGTAGGAGGACAATGAAAGAGATGATTCCTAACAAGAAAACTACAAAGTAGAAACCTATCAGATGTGGATACCGACTCTAATGACCTTGACATGCACCTGTGGCCTGTTCCGTTTAGCAAATCCAATTGTTCAGCTCTTGTTGTACCTTTTCGCCGTGAAACTGGGCTTCCATGCTCCTGCTTGCCCGATCTGATTCACAATCCTTATTCGACTTGTGGTGCCCGTAGGTTTTCACCATCAAGCCTCTCTCATTTTGGTCTTTTCTCTCAACTCACCATCGCCTTATGGTGCCTGTGAAGGTTTTCATGACTCTCTCATTTTTTATTTCTCTCAGCTTTCGTCGCCTTGGGATACCCGTGAGAGTTTTTATCAATAAGACTCTCTCATTCTTCATTTCCCTTGTTTGGACAGGAGTGTTGCCCCTGATATGATTCACCTTTACTTGCTTGATTTGACATCTCTCGAAGATTTATCAGAAGGTCTTTCTTTGGACCGTAATGCAGGATTTTGGACGGGGTTAGAAAGAAAGGGTATTAAAGGCTCAAAAACAATTCGATGTGGGTTCAAAATTATAACTTTCGGAATCAAATCTCTTGCACAACCACAATTTCTACCCCAGTTTCTTTCTTGGGGACTTTTTGATTTTTATTTTGGTGTAACTGAACCTCAGAGAGAGGCTGCCTACGTACCCTTTCAAGATCAAGTCAAACGTAGTTCAGGTGACTACATTTGTTGTTGCGATCTTTCTTCCACTTTTCTTTTCCTTTCTTTTCTCTTTTTGCTTTTCTTTTCTTTTCTCTTCTTTTCTTTTCTTTCTTTTTCTTTGCTCTTTTGCTTTTCTTTTCTTTTCTTTTCTTTTCTCTTTTTTTTTCTCTTCTTTTCTTTCACTATTTTTCTCTTATTTCTCCACTTACTTCCCTGCTCGGGTTTACGCATTTTATTATTGATTCCGAAAGAGGGGTATGCAAGAAAATAACCGAGCCTCAAAGGGGTAACAAAGGATAAAGTGTTTGGATAGCACAATAAAAATGCCTTCGTCATTCCAATCTTCAAAACATACCAAGTACAAACTACGCAGTTAAACAAGCTGAGGAAAACACACAACATCTTTTGATTGCACCAGAATTAGTAACCATATTCACATATTTGCCTTCTACATTTTTCAACTACCCAACACCATTGGAAAAAAACCTCGGTACCACGAACGACCCTTGTAAACTTAGGGGCAAACTTGCTTTTGATTTCAAACCGATGCGGCATGATGCATTTCAACAGTATTTCTTTATGTTCTATTTGCTCCCAGTTTCACTTTATTCGGGCTTCAAAGTGTTTGAATATGTTCTTATTTCCTTCGAGCGCCCTTACATCTTCAACATTGTTTCATTGCTAAAGTGACATTTAAAAACCAGGCCGAGAATTATGTGTGCATGTAATGTCACTAGAACCAGCATGAAAGGAACTAAAAATGACCAGAAATGGTAGGAAACAGAATTGCATTAGACTGACGATGAAAGGATTTAAACAACAAAACAAGCAAACTGAACTAGTTACAATCTTTGAACAAACCTAGACAACACTACACAAGCTACTACGACCAGACAAACAAGGCAAAGTGAAAGGATAGAAGGATTTGAGTCACAAGACAATGTCCGGATTACAACCCTGAAGTAACCCGGACAACAAAAATGGCAACAAAAATAAACCACCAAAACTCCAAGAGATGGAGCGTCTTCCCAATTACCCAGCACAGCATCTTAGCCACTGAATTTCACACCAAGACTGCTAGAATTTTCACAAGTCTTTATCAAGTTGCTCTGAGTAAACTGCTTCTGGGTTTCTTCTGTCGGCTCATGATCAATCATACCCACCATACGTGTCTCATTATGCACAAGAGATGGACTTTGGCCAATGTTTGCTTCATCTGGACTTTGCACGACAATGTCGCCTGCGTCAATAAGCTTCTGAATTGCATTCTTTAGACTCCAACATTTCTCTATATCGTGCCCCAGGACATCTGAGCAGTATGCACACTTTTGAGAAAGATCGAACTTCTTTGGAGGAGGGTTCGACGCTTTTATCTGAATCGGCTTCAACATGTCCAGTGTCCTTAACCGCTGGAACAGACTGGTGTATGATTCTCCCAATGGAGTGAATGTTTTCTTCTTCCGTAACCTTTCATCCTTAAATGCTGGATTGGGCTGAAAACCTAATCCGAGGTGTTTGTGGTAAGCTCGCGGGGGTAGATGGGTATTTCGAGGAGCTGGCAACTGTGATGTGCGACTTTCGAAGTTCTGTGCACAAGGATAACCACGGGGACGATGTCGAGGCTGGAAGTGTTGATCAAGAAGACCTATTGGATTGTATTCTCTGTTCTTCTTTCTTCCAACCAAGCTTACTGGCACGTTCTGAATGGCTTCCGAACAACTCACGATTTTACCTGATTTGATTCCTTATTCTACTAGCTCCCCCATTTTTAACACATCATTGAAAGGCTTTCCCAGGGCCGGGATCAAATGACTGTAGTAGGTGGGTCCTTGGGCCTGTAGAAAAAGCTTGACCATTTCTTTTTTGCTAATCAGAGGACTGACTCGAGCAGCGTGCTCCCTCCATCTGAGCCCAAACTCATTAAAGCTTTTCTCCGGCCTCTTTTCCATTTTAGATAACGAGGAGCAGTCTGATATAACACCCGATGTATACTGAAAATATCGGACAAAATCCTGAGCCATGTCACCCAATGTAAGCCACTTATCGACATTTTGACGACCATGCAAGTCCAAAGCTGCCCCAGTTAGGCTTTTACTGAAATATGCCATCATCAAGTCATCTTTCTCTCCAACAATCCTCATTTCATTGCAATAGACCCTCAGGTGGGCCACCGGATCTCCACGCCCATCATACAAGTTAAGTTTTGGCACTTTGAACCCTACGGGCAGGAGAGCGTCATGTGGCACAATCAATTCTTTGCAAATCATGCCACCCTGACCTCCCACTCTTTGCTTGTCCCTTAAGGACTGTTTTGTGCTTTTCAACTTCCTGTGTACCCCATCTCGCCCTTCTCTTCCTGTAACCTTTTCATTTCCAGCATGAAGCTCATCCCGGGAGCTCCTCTTGTATGAATCAAGGACTTTGCGAGCAATCTCTGGGGGGTGATATTGTGCATTGTGAGCTTTGAGTGGGTATTCTTTGTTTGGGGTAGTGGATATGACATGAGGGTAATTTCGGGGAGAGGTAATTGGAGGATGAGGGATGGAGCTACCAGGGTGGTTGGAAAAGTTGTGATAAGCGGGTGTATCTGGAGAATATGGAGGATCATCTGGCATTGTGTTGGGAGTTTGGGTAAGGGCAGCATCTGGAAAAATCGGCGGTGGCGGGGGTGGTGCCTTCCCAGTCATCCAGGCCTGATACATGTCTGCCATGTGTTGTCTTAACATCCGTACCTCTTCAACCAACCCACTATTCTGTTCAACCAATTGCTTTCGGGCCCCGGTGTTAACCAACCCAGTTCTATTATTGTCTGCCATTGCCTTTTGTCGTTGTATTGTAGAGAGGAGTTACCACTTTAAAAACCACAAACCAACCACCTTTCTGCTATGAGTACAACAAAGTGAAGCCATCACGTTAGCGTTAGGGCATTTATCAGGTAATAATATCACATTGCGTGCAATGCACCTATCAACAATTAACGGTTCTAGAATGACTTCGAGGGTCATAAGGTCACTTGGCATCATCCCAATTTGTTCATTTCAACCTCTCTCCTTTCTTTGCTTTTCTAGCACTTGTTTGCTCGCTCATTTTGCTTCACCTTTTTATTTTGTGATTATCGCTCTTTTTCTTCCCTCTCATTTCTCACATCCCACAAATTTACCTTTTTTTTTCTTTTTCTTTTTCTTTCTTTTTTTTCCATTTTTTTCTTTTTTCTTTTAATAAATAAAAAAAATGATTCGATCGAACCCTATGTAGGTTGCTTACGTATCATGACCCCGCATGAATCAGATCTTTGCGTAGTTCTGGCAAATAAGTGCAAAATTAAATGCAAGAAATAAAGAGACAATTTTTGGGAATTTTTAAATTTTCATTAACAACAACTGCGATTACAAAACTACTAGACTATTTGTATCTCTTTTTTCAAAAGGAAAGAACAAAATAGACTCAAAAAAAAATACCGACTCAACTAATCTAGGAATACATCAAAGCTTCAAATCCTGGGGCCCGCGGGGCATCACTCGACATCGCCGCAGGCCTGCACAAGACTAAGAAGGCTTCAATGCCATCTGTGGGCTATTTAAAGAAAACTGGCCATGCAATGGCTTATTTTGACTTTAAAAAAAATGACAAGTGGCTATCATTCAAAAATATTTATCGTAAGGGAACAAAGACTCAGTTTTGCAAATACGGCCTTTCAGCACTTCCTAAAGGGAGATTTTAAGGCTGTGTCTGCAAACCGTTTTGAAATGGCGTCACCCGACTTATTGGATAAAAATTACAATTTTGGGATTTTGGCTATTTTTGCAAAAGGGGTGTTTGGACCCGATGAGGGTTGCCTACGTATCTCACATCCGGTGAGAATCAAGCCAGCGTAGTTCGGGTAGATTGGATACGGGCAAAAATTAAAAAAAAATAACTAATTTAGAGAAAACGTGCTTTTTTTTTGTCCTTTCCTTAAAGATGATGAAACATGCAAACTTTTTTTTTTGATTTTCTTTTTCCTTTTTTTTTGACTTTTGATTTTTTGAAAAATGATATAAAGTGCAAAATCTTTTAAATTTTTTCATGTAATTTTTTTTGTTTTTTTTAATAAAAACGTAACAAAAAACATAATTGGGCCTACTTGCTTTATTTTCACACTTCACTCTCTTTTTTCTTTTTATTTTTCTTTTTTTTTTCTTTTTTTTTCCTCTTCATTTTTTCATTTGCCCTCAACTATCATTGGTCTGCGAAATGACCATTTTTCCCTTGAATAAATGGAATATTGTAGCACATAGGATGCATCAAGTTGGTCTGTTATTTTGGGTACACCTGTCCTAGACGGACCCAACCCATGTATTGAGTCCCCTAAATCAAAATTCACATGATGCATATAAGCGCTCCTACTAGGGATCCGGCATGGAGTCAAGTTATTCTAGCTTCAAGACCTAGATATATGTTCTAGACTGTGTACCCGAGCAGACAACTCGAGTCGAGGAGGGGGCTACGTACCGGGAACCAAAAGGCCATCCGGCTTAGTAACTTGTCCGGCCTCTTTCTTATTTCAGGGTATTGACACTAACAGAATAGGGAGTCTCAACCAGTAAACACATCCCCGGAGGTGAGAAGAGAAGGGTTTCGGCACAGTTTATATACAGTTCAGATAATATCAAAGTGGTAAACATTTAGCACATTAAGCATGAAACATGTAGAAAAATCAGATATAACCAAATACAACAATTTATCAAAGCTCGAATTCTGAACCGTGAACAAAATGTTCTGGGTTCTTATCCCCAGCAGAGTCGCCAGAGCTGTCACACCTCCTTTTTATACTACTCCCCGTAAGGGTATAATGAAAGAAGTTTTTTCCAATTAAAGGACAATCGAAACGTGATTCGTTTATTAAGAGATTCAGAGTCACCACTTGGGAGATTTATGGTATCACAAGTCACCGGTTTGAATCCCGAATCGAGGAAAGGGTTTGACTCTGTTTAACAGTCGCGAACCAGAAATCCGAATAAGGAATTCTGTTAACCCGGGAGAAGGTGTTAGGCACTCCCGAGTTCCGTGGTTCTAGCACGGTCGCTCAACTGTTGTATTTGATTTTATCTGATTTCAAAACATGTTCTAACTTATGTGCCTTTTATTTGTAAACCGCTTTTATTATTTTTTTTATTTTAATAGGAATTGCAACGTCGTGAAAATGCGTCTCGAACCACGTCACACCAGTGCACCCGTGGTTGTTGACACATTTCGACTTCGTTGTGATTTGGATTTGGGTCACATAAATGTGCACCCGTATTAAGAAGGTGAGATTATTAAAAATCACACCTAAAGCTGCGAACGCATTATTATCTTTGGGGAAGGCCGTGAAATTCGCTAAACGGCCTATCCCGGAGTCTAGGTATTTTAGTAGAACATTTAGGGCCCCGCAATTTGTTTGGTTTTGTTCAGCGAGGCTCATCTCATTTTATTACTTAAAAGGCAGTCCCAAAGCAATTATGATTTTCTATTTTGTTTGTCTCTAATGATAAAGAAGCAACTCTAATTAATCAATATACTCGTGGCCAAAGTCTCAAATTAGTAAGTAAAGGATGAGGCATTTTAGTATTTGATCCAACTCGACTTAGCTTCTATCTACACAGAATAAGGAAATATTTTTGGGCCTGTGATGAAAAGGTTTGGGCCTGGGCATACGGATGCGGGTACTTCAGTCAAAAAATGCGTGTGACTAATTGGACTTTGTGTTTAAGCCCAGAATTTAGATTCGAATTGAGACCATTTTTTACACTAATCATGGAACAAAATGAATTCAACAAGCCAACATGCTGCAACCGTTTCAATTCCATCAATTAACATCGTTATTCCACTATTTAATCACTCAAAACTGTGCAAGGCTTAACAACGAGTTTAGAATCCTACTTGGCTAAATTGTGATTTTGTCTCTTGTAAATGAACGTAGTGAGGTTCAATTTTTGACTCTAACATCAAAAATACACTCACGACATAGATTACTACTTTCCGAATGAACATGAAACTTAAGCGACCAACTATTTATGATTACTTATACTTTTGCACTGCTGAAATTCAAAACAATTCAATACTGTTCAGCACAGTCCTGTTCAATTACTGGTTGACAGTGAAAAGAACAACTACAAATGTTATCTCATTCATGAATCACTTGTGGACAAGTTTACGAAAGCAACCAATAGGACATTAACTACCACCAACATGAACTTATTCTGTTATCCTAACAGGAGACCAAAATTTATATGAATCTGATAAGCAGTAGTTTACACAGTCCAGTTCAGTTCATTTATACAATCCAATGAATATAATAACAATCCAAGGTTTGAACAACATCAACAAACTAATGCTCAAATACATCAACTGACAATTGAAACTAAATTGAATTTCATGCTTTGAGCATCACACAAATTTATCCTTCAGTTCATAGCCATCAAGGACAAAGCTGTGTACCTGGCAACAGAGTGGAAATAGAGAAGAGGGAATCAGCCAAGGCAATAATCGAGCAGCAACAACGTTAAATGACACTCAACAGTGTTGAATAACAAACACTGAAGGATCAAACAACTCAGACATATATTCAGAGATCCAGGAGGTGTTTAAAACCAAGTATGACTATCGAATCGACTCTAATTCAGCCTGAATGAACACAGAATCACTTGAAAATCAACTAGTAAACATCTGAAGTTCAGCAACCAAGTATTGAGCTAGAAGAATGAGAATTACTGACTGAAAGTTGAAATTAGCCTGAAGTATCTAATGGAACAGTACTGTTTTTGTGTTTTTTTTTTTGAGTTTTTCTGATTGATTTTTTTGGTTTTTGAGTTTTGAATTTCAGGACTCAAATCTGGAAATTGAGAGACTATTTTGGGGGGGATTTTGGGGTTCCCAAACTTGTTATACAAGGTAAATGAATGCCTAATTATAGGCAAACTTAGGGTGCAACTTCAGATTTTCATTTTATTCATTAGTCCCTATTTTATTTCCATTTCTACCCCTCATTTTCTTACTTGTTATCCAAGTAACTACACCTATTTTGTGAATTTCAGTTCAAAACCCCTTCTAGAAAGTCCTGGAGAGTTCTATACTAATTTTTCTATACTTAAAATCCCTAAACTACCCTTACCTCATTTCAATATTTACTAAATCTTATTAAACTACCATTTTCCATGCCTATACTACCCCTGAAACCCCTCTGAAATTACTGTATGACCCCAGCCCTCTTTTATCTTATCTGAATAAGGATTAACTATAAACAAACAACCCATTATTCTAGAATTAAACCAACAAAACCATTCAAGATTACACAAACTCCTAACTGATCAAATGAAACTACTATGAACCCAAATCCAATAGCCAAGATTAATTAACTAAAAATGCTTAACTAGTCATGATACACTTAAATCCAAATTGAGCGCAATCGAATTGACGAATCAATACTCAATCTGAATCACAAGAAACTGAAAAACAAACAACGAAATAATCTAATTGAACACATGTTAAAACGAACTAACAAAGATGAAGAAAATACAACAAAGTCCTAAATTGACTAATTGACAGACATGTCATTTGTTAAGAGAAAAAATGATAAAGAAGGACCCAAAAACCTTACCTACAGTGTCCGAAACAGAGATTGGAAAACACGACTCGAGCCTCGGAAGATTGTAATCGCTCGTCCTTATTAAAGAATAAACGAGCACATTGTTCTCGCGACTCGAACCCAATATTGAACTCAGGGACTCGGCAAAGATTAAGCAAACCCAGACTCCTTGAGGTTCTGCCTTCTCTCTCAGATTCAGAACAGGCTCTAGTTGATTTGAGGGGGTGCGTTGGTAGATTGGGGATCAGGGGGAGAAGTGAATGTTGTATGGTTTAATTTAATGGTGGTTTGAGGTCAGCGCCGCCACCAGAAAAAGTAGGCGGCGCTAGGGTTTGATCTCTTTGATCTGGAATTACAAACCTTCTGGTTGGCTTTAAGGTGTAAAGAATAGAGTTTCGTGGAGAAGAAATTGAAGAGAACATTTGGTACGATTTTGACGAGGTTTAATGATCGAGCGCCGCCGTATGACGAATTCCGATGGCGGTGGTGATGGTGAGATACGAGGGTGGAAGAGATGACCTACTAGGTTTAATGTAAAGGGGGTTTAGACATTATTAAGGGGCTAGTGGACTTAATACCAACCGTTGGATTGTGTTTAAATGAAAGGCCAAGATTTCCTTTTAATTTTAAAGCTTAAAACGACGTAGTTTGGCCGCAATACTACGTCGTTTCAATGATTTTCTAACCTGATGCTGGACCGGATTTTGGGATTGGGTTGGGTTCATTTTGTTTGGGTCTAGGCAATTTTGGCCCAATTCTTGTATTTTATTAAGACAACCTCTTTTGTTCTTTATTTTAATTGTTTCTTTTATTTAAACTCTTGTATTTCATTTTGTATTTTTTATATTTTTCTTTTTTCTAATTTTTTTATAAAATGCTAAAATATCCATCATAATCAAATTGCATTTAGATTTCCTAATTAATTCCTAATTAGAAGAAATATGCAAACTAATACTAATTTGAACTAAAAATATAAAATGGACCCTTATTGTTATTTTCTTTACATTTTGTTCTAAAACAAATTAACACTAATCGATACTAAAATTGTGAAATTAAATCCCTAAATGCAAGTGCATATTTTTGTATTTTCATATGAATTATCATGCAACCAATTAACACAAAATTCAACAAAATTCACAAAAATTGTAAAATTATTTTATTTGCAACTTTTGGAATAATTTGCTTAAGGCAAAAATCACGTGCTCACACCCAGGATTTCTAAGATGAGCCATTTTAGAGCGGACTTTCAAGACGACGACGTCAGTTACAAGTGCCAAGCCCAACACATGTGGCACTGTAAGATCATTGTGGAAAAGGACACCATTGAGCCTAACAGGTATCATGCAGGGTGCGAACCTCTCTACCCAGCATGGTTAGAAGACAACCTATAGGGAATGGTGAGGCCAGGAGCCGGTCGAGGGAATAGGATCATAGAAAAAGAAGCTGAAGCTCATGTCAAATACAACAGACTACGCAAGAGGGTCCATGACTTCGAGAATGAGCACCGAGAAATACGCAAAGCAAATATAAGGTTGATCGAAGAATGGCAAGAAATGGTCGTCTTCTACCAGAAAGTTGGAATATCTAGAGCGAGGATTAGTGAAGCTGGAGGGTAAAGTCATAAAGAGGATTGAGGATTGCCAGAATGCTGAAGGAAGTGAAGGAGGATAATTGGCTAGAGCCTACCTGCTGCTGGGTCAGCGCGAGCTGGGGAACCTGTATGATGGAGTCAGGAAGATCGAATCTGGGGAAGGTCCTTTTGGGACCAAATATGCTAGATTTACTTGATTTCCTAAAATGTAATAAGGACAAATGCCAATGGTGACTTACTTTTCTATTATCTTAGTGTCGTTTTGGGATTCGTCTATTTTTCATATTATGAAATGAGGCATTTGCTGGCATCTAAAGTTCTCCAAATTTATCTATCGCTAGGCCTACCTCGGGCACAACGAGGCTCCCAAATTAGGACGTGAATTTACATTATAGCCATATGTGTTTAAATAGTGCAAACATTTCAGAACCCCTACTGACTTGTTTACCTTTTTGTTTTCCTTATATGCTTTATTCCCATCCCCTAAGGTTGGTTCGCTCATACTGGCATCATCAGCGTATCATACCAGATATAGAGGCCCTCCACCTCCCCTCCTCCAAGCAATACAAAGAGCAAAGGGAAGGCTAAAATGGACGACTTAAGTGGTATTTCAAAGGAAAATGCACAAAACTTCATATGGTCGGAGTACTCCAGCACCGAACGATTTGGTTATAAGATTAGAACAAAAGATACTGGAGCTACAGGGAGAACTTGAGCAGGTCTGCAACTAGGCGAACTTATCCCTTACTTTGAATATTCCAGACATTAATCAACAAAACCCAAAGAACCCAGCACCTCCTCAAAACACGACATCCACAAAACCCTCCTACATCGCATCAATATGCAAACGCACCTTAGAATCTCAATCCCTTACTAGTACCAACTCTGCCACAACAACACTACACTCCCCAAAACACACTACAACCCATTCCCGATCATCAAAACCCAACCAATGACCATTATTACACCCAAGTCCCTGTCACTCATCAAAACAACCCCATATATGTGGAGACCATACCTCACTCTACTCAACCAACTTCCTATACACTAGAATTAGATGAGAAGGACATGCTCATCAAGAACATGGCCAAAGAACTTAAAAAATTGAGAAGTGGGGTTTAGGGTGTCGAAGGCGGCAAAGGGATAGAGGGTTTGAATTATGAAGACCTATGCATACAGTCGGATGTAGAAATACCAGAGGGGTACAAACCTCCTAAGTTTGAGATGTTTGATGATACAGGTGATCCCAGGGTTCATCTGAGGACCTATTGTGACAAGCTTGTTAGTGTCAAAAAAGATGAAAAGATCCGGATAAAACTCTTCATTAAGAGTCTTACCGGTGATGCTTTGTCATGGTACATCAGCCAGATCCCAAGAAATGGTCCAATTGGGTAAGTATGGCTTTTGATATCATGGACCGATTCAGGTTCAACACAAAAAATGCACCAGATGTTTTCTACATCCAGAATCTTAAGTAGAAACCCACCGAGACTTTTCGTGAGTATGCTACTCGTTGGAGGTCGGAAGCGGCCAAGGTCAGACTATCTCTAGACAAGGAAGAGATGAACAAGTTCTTCGTTAGAGCACAAGATCCGCAATATTATGAAAGGTTGATGGTTATTGAAACCATAGATTTTCTGATATCATCAAACTTAGGGAAAGAATCAAGGAAGGCATCAAAAGCGATATGGTAACAAATTTCGAGGCATTACAGGCAAAAAATAAGGCGTTGCAATCAGGAGGCTTATCAAAGAAGAAAGATGTTGGGGTAGTAATGGTGGCTCAAGGCATAAAATCTCTACTTACCTATCGAAAACCTCCACCCACATATCAAGCACCTCCATCCATATACCAAGCACCACAACCTACATATCAACCATCATCTCCCAAATATTCCCAACCAGCCACTGTCTATCATACCTATAACTCCCAAACATCCTATTTTCGGTCACCTCCGACTTACCAAAATTATCCAAGACCAAGACCCAATTTTGACCGCAAGCCACCTAGACAATACGCCACTATTGCTGAACCCATCGAACAGTTGTATGAAAGGCTGAAAGTCACAGGTTACGTCACTCATGTTCCCCCTGTGGCATTAAAGAATCCATCCCAATGGGTCAATCCTAACAAATAAATTGTGCGTACTATTCCGGTATAAAGGGGAATACCATTGATGAGTGCCGAGCATAGAAAGATAAGATCCAGATGCTGATTGACAACAAGGTCACACAGGCAAAGGAAGTCACACCAAATGTTGCAACAACCCTCTCCCTGATCATAGAGGTAGTGGGATACATGTGACAGAGACAAACGAAGAGTGGGATCTTGAGGGGTCGATTGGCCTTATTCGGGAAGGTGATGACTTTAAACCCTCAGTCACATTTACTCCAATTATATACAGACTCAGCCACCAATCGAGGTTAAGGTAGCCACATCAGTTCCGGTTGAGGTTGAGGTAGCTCCACCCGTGGCCACCCCTGTTCCGTTTGAAGTAGAAGTGGTCGCACCTTTTACAGTGATAGTATAAACCACTCATACTTTAAATTCAAAAGCAATACCTTGGGATTATGTTGCCAAAGCTAGGAAAAAAGGAAAGGCAAAGATAGAGGAATCCGATGTTGCGCAAGGAATGACTAGGACCAGAAGAATCTATACACCTGAAAACTTGGGAGGACCAAGTAAGGATGCCACTGCCAAGCAGCCTATCATTGAAACAGGTCCAGATGACCTTTGGAGGAAATTACAAGCAAATGAGTATTCTGTCATCGATCATTAGAACAAAAACCCAGCTCAAATATCCTTCCTGTCACTGTTGCAAAATTCGAAGGCGCACAAGAATGCTTTAATGAAAGTGTTAAGCGAAACTTATATGCCCAATAATATAATAAGTGGAGAAATGGCTAACATGGTAGGAAAGATGTTGGAAAGTCACAAAATCACTTTCCACGAGGATGAGTTGCTGCCTGAGGGTTTAAATCACAACAGGGCGCTACACATCACAGTCCAATGCGAAGACTACTTCATTACCAGGGTCCTAATTGATGGAGGATCCAATCTTAATATTTGACCATTGACAACACTAAGAGGTTGGGAAAAGGCCTATATGATATACGAGAAGGGACCATGAACGTGAAGGATTTTGATAGGTCTTAGAGATCTACCATCAGAGAAATTGATCTTTGTCTGTAAATGGGGCCTACGTGGTTTGATGTCAAGTTTCAGGTGCTGGACATATCTGCATCCTACAATCTCCTATTAGGAAGAACATGGATACATACCGCTGGGGATGTGGCATCAACCTTGCATCAGGCAGTAAAGTTTGAATGGAACCATTAGGAGGTGATCATTTACGGGGACAGGAGTAATCCCATTTACACCAGCCAAAACCATCTCGGTTATCGAAAACAAAAGATGGCTAGGAGGAGAAAATTGTCATCACATTGAACGTGTCAATGCCGTTAAGAAAGACAAATGTGGAGTAGCAAAATAGAAAGCATATTGGCATGGTATGGGCATGAACTCGGCAAAGGGCTTAGGAAGAATCTCCAAGGTATTACTAAACCGATACGGCTGAAGGGTCACGGTACTACCTTTAGGCTCGGATATCAGTACACATGGCAAGAGTATAATGATTGGTCGCCTTCATGGCACGGACTGTATTACCCTATCGAGCAACCGGTGCCACATATGGATCAAGCTTTTCACCAAGCTGACACAATATGGGGAATTGTAGAAGAAGCGGCATTAGCTGGGCTGAAGAATCTATTATTGGAGGACGAAGACATGGACAACTGTGCAATAATTGAGAAGGAGGAGGAGGAAGAAGGCGTCATTATTCAGACTGTGGAAAAGGGAGATATTCTCAGGAACTGGACCGCCACACCTTCCTGGGCTCGCCGAGTCCCTGGGTAACTTGGCAGATTTTATTTCTACAGCCATTTTAGGCATTTAAGATTTTCCGTAACTTTGTTTTAAAGACTTATTTGTTTCAAAATAAATGCTTGTCATCGAGCCGTACTTGTCTGGATGTTTTTTCAAGTTTTAATAAAATGCATTGCTCTTTAATATTTATTATTATCTTCCACATTTTTCATTCTACAATGTTATTATACTTTTCCCGATGAACCGATGACTGTTACATGTAGGCAATGTAATATGAGGTTAGTGATTCAGATGAAGAAGATGACATACCCGAGGAAGTTCTCAAGGTGGTTGAATATCCAACCTGGTTAGCCAACATTGTGCCAGTTCCGAAGAAAGATGGGAAAGTCAGAGTATATGTTGACTATTAAGATTTAAATAGAGCAAGCCCTAAGGATGACTTCCTACGGCCAAATATACACATCTTGATCAACAATTGCGCCAAGCATGAACTCTAATCCTTTGTAGATTGCTTCGCAGGTTATCGCTAGATCTGGATGGATGAAGAAGACGCAGAGAAAATAGCTTTTATCACACCATGGGGGTATACTTCTACTAGATGATGCCATTTGGTCTAAAGAATGCTGGGGAGACCTACATGAGAGCCATGACAATCATCTTCCATGATATGGTACACAAAGAAATAGAGGTGTATGTGGACGACGTCATTATCAAATCCAAAGGGCCGTAGATCACATAGCAGACTTGAGAAAATTCTTTGACAGGTTAAGGAGGTACAGTTTAAAGCTGAACCCCGCAAAGTGTGCATTCGGGTTTCCGCAGGAAAGTTATTAGGATTCATCGTCAGTCGTCGAGGTATCAAGCTAGATCCATCTAAAGTCAAGGCTATTAAGAGTTACCACTGCCTAGGAGCAAAAAGGACGCGATGAGCTTCCTAGGGCATTTCAACTATATCAGTTGCTTCATAGCACTGTCCACAGTCATATATGAACCCATCTTCAAGATGCTGAGACAAGCTGGACCGAAGATTGCTAGAAAGCTTTTGACAAAATCAAGGAATACCTGTCCACACCATCAGTCTTGGTCCCTCTAGAGCTAGGACGACCTTTGCTACTCTATCTATTTGTATTGGATGGAGCCTTCAGATGCGTTTTGGGACAACATGATGAGACAGGGAGAAAGGAGCAAGCCATATACTACTTAAGTAAGAAGTTCACACCTTACGAAGCACGATACTCTCTGCTGGAACGCACTTATTGTGCTTTGACCTGGATGGCCCATAAGTTGAGGCATTGCTTCTATGCCTATACCACATACCTCATATCCAGGATGAACCCTCTCAAGTACATATTTTAGAAACCCGTGCCGATTGGGAAGTTGGCCAAGTGGTAGATGTTGTTGAGTGAGTTCGATATCATCTACGTAACTCAAAAGGCGATCAATGGACAAGCATTGGTAGATCACCTTGCTGAGAATCCGGTGGGAGGAGAATACGAACCCTTGAAAACGTATTTTCCTGATGAAGAGGTGTCATTCATAGGAGAAGATATTACCAAAGCATACGACGGTTGGAGGATGTTCTTTGACAGAACTGCAAATTTCAAAGGAGTAGGCATTAGAGCAGTTATGGTATCAGAAACGGGTCAACATTATCCGGTATTTTCTAAACTCAAATTTCCCTGCACCAATAACATGGCAAATTATGAGTCCTGCCTACTAGGACTCAACATGGCAATTGACATGAATATTCAGGAGATGCTAGTAATTGGTGATTCAGATTTGCTTATGCACCAGGTACAAGGAGAGTGGGCCACCAAGAATTCTAAGATATTGCCATATCTTCACCATGTGCAGGAATTGAGAAAGAGGTTCACAAAGATAGAGTTTCGGCATGTACCCAAAATTCAGAATGAGTTTGCCGATAGATTGGCCACCTTATCATCTATAATACAACATCCGGACAAGAATTTCATTGATCACATCCCAGTAAGAATTCATAATCAACCGGTTTACTGTGCTCATGTCGAGGAAGAGACAGATGGAATGCCTTGGTTCCATGACATGAAGGAGTATTTGGAGAAAGCATAATATCCGGAGCATGCAAACCACACTCAGAAATGCACACTTAGGAGATTGTCCAATCACTTCTTCTACAGTGGAGGAAACTTGTACAGAAGAACTCCCTATTTGGGATTGATAAGATGTGTCAATGCAAAAGAGGCTTCTAAGCTACTCGAGGAGATACATGATGGGACTTGCAGCCCGCATATGAATGGTTTTGTCTTGGCCAAGAAAATACTTAGGGCCGGTTACTTTTGGATGACCATGGAGACAGATTGCGTCCAGTATGGCCGCAAATGCTACCAATGTCAAGTGCATGTTGATACAATAAAAGTGCCGCCCAATGAGCTCAATGTGACAAGCTCACCTTGGCCGTTTGCCGCCTGGGGAACGGATGTCATCGGTCCTATCGAGCCAACTTCTTCAAACGGGCACAGGTTTATTCTAGTAGCCATTGATTACTTTACAAAGTGGGTAGAGGCTGCATCTTACAAAGCTGAGACAAAGAAAGTCATTGTGGATTTTGTCAAAGATTGTATTGTTTGCCAATTTAGATTTGCCGAGTCCATTGTTACTGATAATGCTGCCAATCTCAATAATGATCTGATAAAAGCCATGAATGAAACTTTCAAATTCAAGCACAAGAATTCCACAGCCTATGAACCTCAAATAAATGGAGCCGTAGAAGCTGCCAACAAAAATATCAACCAGATACTAAGGAAGACGGTAGAAAACGACAAACAATGGCACGGGAAGCTACCCGTCGCTTTGTTGGGATACTGCACCATAGGTCATACATCAACCGGGGCAACTTCCTGCATTCTGGTTTATGGTACCAAAGCTATCATCCCAACCGAAGTAGAGATTCCTTCTTTATGAATCATACAGAAGGCTGAACTCAACGATGCAGAATGGATTAAAAGCCACTATGAACAATTGGCCCTTATCGATGGAAAGAGGATGAACGCAGTATGTCACAATCAACTTTATCAGAATAGAATGTCCAAAGCTTTCAACAAAAAGGTCAAACTGTGACAATTTCACTAGGACTGCTAGTGCTAAAGAAGATCTTCCCATATCAAGATGAAGCCAAAGGGAAATTCTCTCTAAACTAGCAAGGTCCTTACATGGTTCACAGGGTGCTAACAGGAGGAGCACTCATACTTGCAGAAATGGATGAAGAAATTTGGCCAAAACCAATCAATTCAGATGCAGTCAAAAGATATTATGCTTAGACTATTTACATTTAGTCATCTGATGCAATTAAACTACTCTTGAACTGATTCCCATTTAAGAGGGGATACGTAGGCATCCTTATGAGTTTGGTCATATCATAATAAATTTTTGTTTTTCCCAAAATCAGAAACTGGGGCAGAATTTTGAGGAGGACCCTCAAAATTTCGGATCAAGTCCAGCCAATGCCAACATATGTCAGACGGTCAGAAATCGGTTAATATACTGGGGAAGAATTTTGAGAAGGATTCTCAAAATTCCGAAGAAGGTTCAACAAGGGTCGTTACCTGCAAACGACTGAAGGATCATCTACCAAACCGGGGTAGAATTTTTAGGAGGACCCTTAAAATTCTAACATAAGAAGATGTAGTGTCTATGAAATGTGTCACAATCACTAATTCATCTAAAATTACTTGATATTTCAATATGTTTTTAAATAACTCTATTTTCATCAGTAATTGCATGTTTTCGAAAACTCTATTTTATTAACTGTCAGGTGTTGCCCAGGGAAACTCAAACGAGGCCTCCAAAATAGAGCAAATCAAGGCCATCAGACAGAAGCACGAACCAACCTCCCCTCATAAAAACTACAATTTTTTTGACCGCAGGCACATCTGACATAACAATAGCATCCGCAAATATATACACATAACAAGATCACTATCAATCGGTCCATCGGACACCAAACGCATACCCAACTAAGAAACATTCCACTCTCACTTGCTATCTGTTCTTTGCATGAGGCTAATCCCTGCCTCTATATTTGTATGAGGCTAATCCCTGCCTCCATATCTGCATGAGGCTAATCCCTGCCTCCATATATGCATGTCTTATCCCTGCCTCAATATCCTCATGAGTCTAATACCTGCTTCCATACTTGCGTGAGGGTAATCCATGCCTCTATATTTGCATGAGGCTAATCCCTGCCTCCATATTTGCATGAGGCTAATCCTTGCCTCCACATCTGCATGAGGGTAATCCCTGCCTCCACATCTACATGAGGGTAATCCCTGCCTCTGTGCTTGCTTGAGGCTAATCCCTGCCTCCACATCTGTATGAGGCTAATCCTTGCCTCCATATTTGCATGAGGCTAATCCTTGCCTCCACATCTGCATGAGACTAATCCCTGCCTCCATATCTGCATGAGGCTAGTCCCTGCCTCCGCGCTTGCACGAGGATAATCCATGCCTCCGCATCTGCACGAGGCTAATCCCTGCCTCCACATCTGCATGAGGCTAATCCCTGTATCCATATCTTCATGAGGCTAATCCCTGCCTCCGTGCTTGCTTGAGGCTAATCCCTGCCTCCACATCTGCATGAGGTTAATCCCTGCCTCCACATTTACATGAGGCTAATCCTTGACTCCATATCTACCTGAGGCTAATCCCTGCCTTCGCGCTTGTATGAGGCTAATCCCTGCCTCCACATTTGCATTAGGCTAACCCCCCCCCCCCACCTTCGCATGAGGCTAATCCTTGCCTCCACATCTGCATGAGGGTAATCCCTGCCTCCACATCTACATGAGGCTAATCCCTGCCTCCGTGCTTGCTTGAGGCTAATCCCTGCCTCCGTGCTTGCTTGAGGCTAATCCCTGCCTCCGTGCTTGCTTGAGGCTAATCCCTGCCTCCGTGCTTGCTTGAGGCTAATCCCTGCCTCCGTGCTTGCTTGAGGCTAATCCCTGCCTCCGTGCTTGCTTGAGGCTAATCCCTGCCTCCGTGCTTGCTTGAGGCTAATCCCTGCCTCCGTGCTTGCTTGAGGCTAATCCCTGCCTCCGTGCTTGCTTGAGGCTAATCCCTGCCTCCGTGCTTGCTTGAGGCTAATCCCTGCCTCCGTGCTTGCTTGAGGCTAATCCCTGCCTCCGTGCTTGCTTGAGGCTAATCCCTGCCTCCGTGCTTGCTTGAGGCTAATCCCTGCCTCCGTGCTTGCTTGAGGCTAATCCCTGCCTCCGTGCTTGCTTGAGGCTAATCCCTGCCTCCGTGCTTGCTTGAGGCTAATCCCTGCCTCCGTGCTTGCTTGAGGCTAATCCCTGCCTCCCCATTTGCATTAGGCTAACCCCCCCCCCCCACCTTCGCATGAGGCTAATCCTTGCCTCCACCTTCGCATGAGGCTAATCCTTGCCTCCACCTTCGCATGAGGATAATCCTTGCCTCCACACTTGCATGAGGCTAATCCTTGCCTCCATATTTGCACGAGGCTAATCCCTGCCTCCGTACTTGCATGACGTTAATCCCCGCCTCCACACATGCATGGGACTAAGCATTGTCCCTCCTTGTACAAATGTTGCTCTATTCTGGTACTATCTATTTGCTTTTCTATCAGGCTAAGCTTTGCCCTTCATTTCATAAGACTAAGCCTTGTGTTGTTAACGTCATACTAGTGTATCTCATGGGCTAAAATATTGCCAATCTTTCCAAATGTGTCATAGTCTAAACGCTTCATCCTCATAGCCGAAAGACACCATACCATGGCTTGAAGATCTCTCAAATTTGCATATCATTATTCAAAGGTGTCATGGTTCGGAGGCACCATATGCATGGCCCGAGAACACCATTTCATGGCATGAAAATCCCTCACCAAACAATTCATGGCCCAGGACATCATGGTCTGAGGACGTCATCCTTAAACCGTTCAAAAAAAACTTTCATGGTCCAAAGGGAATTTGCATCATGTTTAAATTTTTGCACAAAATCTGCATGTGAGCAGTAAACAACCACTATTCCAGCAGGAGAAACCTCGCTCCAGTTCCTTCAACTATCTCAAATTTGACTGACCACTCCTGCATCCATTCCAAAATCTCGTGTTCGTCCTTATAATGACTTCACCGGTTTATTCCCCCAATGAATCCATAACTATATGCAACCTAAATTTTATAAAACCAGGGATATGTACGTAGCTCAAAGACCAGAGTCCGGCCTCTATCTTTCAAAATATCCCATCTGGTCAAAATTGGCCGTTATTTTTTTATCCGGAAATTCTTTCATCCCTACCAGGTAAAGAGGGGCAACTGTTGATACCCAATTTTTCCCATAATATTTTCAAAACTATGCAAGCATAAAAATCATTTTTATAGCCTATTAGTTATTTTTAAAAAAAATTATTTTATCAATTAAATAGGGTATTTAACAAATAACCCCCTTATTTACAAATTCAGCCTAAATACCTAGCCGAATTTTAACCCCAATTTCAAATTAAACCAGGCCCAAAATTTACTCAGCCCAAAACCCTTATCTACTCGACCCACTTCTTGCTAAATCCCGACCGTTGATCATTTTGATCAACGGTCCACATCCCCCTTACCTAAATTAAACCCTAGTGACCTCCCCCCATACACCTCATTTCCTCTCCTCTCCTCTCACCGCCGTCATATGTTGCTCCCTTCTCTCAAATGCTCTCAAAAACCGAATCCTAACTCACACTCATCGTCACTCATCTGCTGCTGTTCATGGTGGTTTCTCACCACCATCCGACCTCTGATGGCCTCTGCTATGCTGGTATTACCATCTCTAAGGTCCTCGAGGGACCACGGTCAGTCCATTTACACCTATGGCCCTTTCTTGCTTGTTTCGGGTTGTTCTGGTTTGATTTCAAGTAAGGTCTTCCTATTTCGCTTTAAACCTTTGGATTTCTAAGCCTACTTCTTCATCTTTGTGTTGCTCTTCTCAAAACCCTAATTTCTTCCTTTGAACTTCTCAGATCTATACAGATCTGAAATGGTTTGGACTTATTTCACCAGTTTTTATGAAAGCCTTTTTATTTTCGAATGGTTTTCCATTTTTCTAAACTTAGGTTTCCCGAAAATTTCTTTCTCCAAAACTTTTGATAATTTTGAGTGTTTAGTCTTCTATTTCTTATGTGTTTTAATCGATTTCATAAAGTTTGCTTTAACCATAACTCATTTATGCTAAAAACCCTAATTGTTTGACATTTTGTTTGGATTTTGAGTTTGTGTGAGTTACTTGTGCACCGATCTCATTCTATGCTTTGGTTCCTATGATTTTTCTTTAGTTTAATTCGATGTCTTATGATTTTTTATCCTAATATGCCTCTATTAAGGTTCTCAGTTCAATTCCCTACTGACTCTATATGTCTATATTCATTCTGGCTATTCACGGTAAACCTATTTTTCTCTCCTTAAATCAATGATTGATTTGGATTCTTGATTTGTCAATTTGTTTCGTTAAGACCTATTGTCACACCTCTTTTTTAGGGCTTACTACACCCCGTGAAGGGTACAATAAAAAGAGTATTTCCAATTAAAGGACGGTCGGAACGGGATTAGTTTTTTAAATTTTCAGAGTCGCCACTTGAGAATATAATGGTGTCTCAAGTCACCGAATTATCCCGAACCGAGGAAATTTTGACTCTGTTACAGTCTGCGAACTAGAAATCCGGGTAAGGAATTCTGTTAATCCGGGAGAAGGTGTTAGGCACTCCCGAATTCCGTGGTTCTAGCACGGTCGCTCAACTGTTG
>MU697475.1:97237-109083 GCA_026770625.1 Nicotiana glauca | reverse complement strand
TGAACTATAATTATCATTTAGATGGATAGATAGATTAAAAGGTGTTAAATATTTTTGACACTATCAATGCTCAAAATTTAAACTATTATTATATGTACGTTTATTTTTTCTCATTTTTGATGATAGCCAAATCAAAATTTTTACTTTGACTTTTGGACCTCAACATCCGACACTCCACCACTTTAATTTTGTCCGCTCTTCTTCCTTCCCTCTTTCTTTATATTTTAAATTCACTATTTTTTGTCTTGATTGATTAATGTTGTTTAGAAAGCAATTTCTTTTGTTAGTGTTCAAATTTTATAAAATAAATTTAAGGGCATCTTAGTATGATTTCATCTTAGCCACGAGATTTGTTGAGTCGCCCCTGATGTTAAGTATACACGTGCAAAGCATGTGTCCAAAACTAGTACATACTAAAAGTAGGAAGATCCTACCTTCATAAAGTTGATTTACAAAAATGTCCTTGAAAATCTAAGTGACCATTTAATCCTTGAAAAAAGAACTTTTCATTAAATGATTTCAGTGATGTAACATGTTTGTACAAACTATGTAATCCACATATATCTTTCTTCAATTACTATTATTATTGTACTCTTTTATGTATCGTGCATTTTTACACTAAGTTCAATTAATCTAAATCTGAAAGCAAATGAAAAGACAAGTATGTATTCATTATTAATCTTCTAAAGAAACTGTTGTATCTTGTATTTCCCATTGATACATGTTTCTTCCACTCCTCAAATATATACCTCCTGTTTTACTTTTCTTCTAATATGAGGTATTTCTTCGTGCATGTTCTTTTAAGCTCTCTTTTTTTGGGGTCAATTTTGTTTCTTACTTCTTATCTATCGTATAAATCATATTGTTTAATTGATGTTTAAGAGTTTGATCTCTCACATGAAAGTAAAGAGCTGAAATTTTGTTTCAACAACAATTGACGTGATGCTTTTATAGCACCAATACAAATGAGGTAGGCGACATTTCTTTCTAACATGATTCTTTTTCCTTTGACAAATTTTTTTGTTTTTTCCTAAGTATGTTCCTATTTGATTGTGTAGTCGATACTGTAAGAAAGTTTCCTCAAGTAAAGATTTAATTATCAAGTAAAGATTTTTGGGCAACCTCGCACTTATATAAAGAGACATTTTACTGCTATTCAAAGCTAACGCTATTCACACCAAAATCAAGCAACTTATTCGAAGGATAGCAATCTCGTCAGAAAGGTGCTTTTGGAGATTCAAGTTGTTCAACTAGAGAAACTGAGTTGTTGAAGTTCTTTAGTTATCTAGGTTGAGCCAATTGTTCTAAATTATAACCTATTTGATTTTTGAGAAGTATAATCATAGGTTAATGCAGTATGTCAATCTTTGTGTATATTGTTGCTGAAGCTTTAAATGTCCTTTTCTAATAAGTCCATTTATGAATAGATTAATCATACAAAAACAGAATTTTTAAATAATATTTTTATTTCACGAGGCATATATTTAAAATCAACTTGAACTTGGAGAGAGTCACATCCTGTGATATCTTCTACTTCTTTTTTAATGTTCAGAGCTGAATCCTTAACTGACTTCATGCAGCCCCTCAATCTGATCAACTTCAGTGTTTGGATATCTGCGAAGCTAGACGGGATCTCTTGAAGCTTCTCACAATGACGTATAACCAGTTTCTCAAGCACGGGGAAGGATGCCTCTGAGGAACGCCATTCGTCCATATGAACACCCCTTAAATTCAAATATTTGAGTGCTGGGAACTTGTAATCACCTACATCCCAACATCTGATATTTTCATCCTTGAAGAATACTATTCGACGTAGTTTGAGTCTCTCAAGATTTCGCAGTCTTGCAATATTTGAAACAACTTTTTATGTTAGGACAATTTTATGAATGGACAAATCCTTTAGATTTGAGGGGAAAACAATACAGCTGCCCCTTCCGATTCTTACGCGAGGCACGTATTCTGAGAAGCCCACTTCGAGAGATTGAAGTGGGAGTTCTTCATGATTCGGCATATCAAATTCGGGTGTAGGGGACTTATGATATCTAGGTACAGACGGTTCAACAATGAGGAGCTTGAGTTGTTCAATATTGGTAAATCTCCACCAGAACTCCGGAGTCATATCAGCCAAATATATACAGCATTTCCCGAAAGACTTCAAGTTCGGTAACACAGTTTGTGAAGATTCTTCGAAAATTGCTCGATCATTCTCTTCCCATGTAAATTTAATTTCCTTGATATCCACATGCCTTAGCTTCTGCATTTTCCAAAGACCAGCAGGGGATATCTTACTTCCTAATGAAATAGGTTGCCACCCCACCCGCAAAGTTTGCAGATCGAGTAGGTGTGATACCCACGGGAAACGAAATTCTTGGGTATGAATTGCAAGATACCTCAAGTGAGTTACTGCTTGCATTGCCCTAGCCCAAGAACTTCCCTCCAAGTAGACATTCAACAAATCCAACACCCGAATAAGTCTAATGCAATCAAGTAAATGGACATGATTTGTCAAACTCAGGTCCCATTTATAGAGTTTTGGATGCGCAATGAACTCAAGAGACCTACCATGACATTGAGCAAATGATCCCACTTCACTCAACTCTTTCAACAATGGAATTTTATCCAACGAATATTCATGCTCCACCAACTGCTTGACCAGATCCTTATGAACATACATGCATAACCGAGGTTCCTTTGCACCTAAAGATTGCTCTGGATTATACGGGACTATGAGCTGCATAAACTTTTCTTTTGCAAGTTTTCTCAAGCAAAACTCACGCACTACATCATGAAGAGTGCAGTACTTTATCTCACCATTATCTCTCCTTTTAGAAACCATTACAAGGCTTTTGCTCGCTAGATCATTCAAGAAATTTTTAGATGCTTCCTCCAAGTTATCTGTGTCCGAATTCTGTACAAAATTTTCAGCTATCCACAACTTTAGCAAAATAGAAACTGGAAAATTGTAGTCTTCTGGAAACAATCCCATGTAAAGAAGGCAAGCCTTTAATTGATCTTCCAGATGGTCGTAACTTGATTCTATTATCTTCATGCTTTGCTCTTCTAAAGCATGGGAACTTAATTCATTTGCGACCATAAACCACAATGAGGCTTGCCTTTTCTTTGAAATTATTCCAGCAATCAAGATAATAACAAGTGGTAATCCTTTACAGTTTTGGGCAACTCGCAATCCTACTTCGAGCAACTCTTGTGGACAGATTTCTCCTTGAAAAACTTTCTTCTGGAGTAATTTGCAGCTCTCATCCACTCTGAGAAATCGAAGAAAATATGGATCGCTGTGGAGCTTAAGCTGCCTAACCACTCGTTCATCTCGAGTTGTTACCACTACTCTGCTTCCATCTTCACCATGCGGGAAAGATAATCGCAACTCTTCCCATGCCTTAACTTCCCATATATCGTCTAACACGATGAGGTATCTCTTGCGCATTAGACTCTTTCGCAACTCTTGAGGTATGTCTTCATCTCTTATACCATTCATACTGCCTATGACTTGTTTAAGAATCTCAGAGAACATATATTCTTTAGAAATAGAGCACCATGCTCTAACATCAAAGTGTCTATTATCAATAAAATGATTAAACACCTTTCTAGCCAAAGTGGTTTTGCCGAGTCCTGGCATTCCAACAATCGAGATAATGTCTAGTTCCTTTGTTCCTCCAGTCAATTGTTGAATTACGCTTTTTGCATCATCCTCAAAACCAACTACTTCCTCTTCCATTGATGCATGGAAGACTATGTTTGATAGAAGCAGTTGCATGAGCAAGAGATCTTTCACCAACCTGAATGCTTTCCATGTCAATTAGCTTTGTCTCTCTTCGGCTGCTAGAAATAAATATTACTATGTTAGAATTGATTGCTCGATTGGCAAAGAGTTGTCGCGTAATGTTCAAATTAAATCTTATGAAGTACCTTTTCTTCTTGATTCCCCTGTTGTCCCTGTACAGAAACTTATTCTTTCCCCCTTCCATGTTGTTGAAAGACATTATATTCTTCACGTCAAATTAAAAGAAGACCAATGTGGAGTAGCAAAATTGGATAACAGGTAATTCTTCGTTAGGAAAGTCCCACAATACGGATGTGAACTATGAAGGGAGGATGATAAGTTTGAAGTAGAAGCAGAGTATCAGGTTCAGACGACTTCAAGCTGGATTGAGCGGGATGCCATCCTAACCTCCAAAAACAATTTGAAAATGGTTTCAAATTAACGAGGTGTTTTCACATTTACATAACATATGGTCTGATAGCATATTACAAGTATCCTTTTGTTATATGACATTTATTCATGAAGATTAATAAAATATAATACACGAAATCATAACAAAACATATGAATCTTTGTTAGGCCATTCTCTTTTATTCAAATTGTAATTGAACAACGAAAGATTATTTCCTCGAAAATTAGTTGGTCTATTGCTCATTAATTGGCTGATAGTCTTTACCTTATGTATAATCCTTTTGGATTAATAATCTACAATAGCATCCTACTAAATATAGTAACTTGTATCACTCTATAAATCACCACTAGTTTTGCGATAATTTACATTTTTTTAACTGAGCTAGCAATAGTAGACTCAATAAATAAATAAATGTCACTTCACTCTCTTAACATAGGCTGAGAACCCTCCAACTTTGTATCACATCTATCTGTATTATATCAAAACCACGAGGTCATTTAGTGAAATATCGTTCATTTTTTTACCGATTTAAAACAGGGTTTACACTGGACAAAGAATAACCCATGATATTTATGGGTAATTATTCTTAATATTTATGAATAATTATTTATTATATTTTTACTATTTAGAAATAGTCATTTAATTATTTTTTTAATATTTAGGAACATACATTTAATTATTTTCTAATATTTAAGACTTCAAAATTAACTAAAATTTTGGTTATTAAATATTTCCCTATTTAAACTATGCAGAACTTTAAAATTAATTAAATAATAAACCTTATATAAATTAATTAACGAATTTCTTTGGGGTATTATTACTTTTAGCTCGTGCCAGAAACTATTTGCATCTGGTAACCAAAAAAGTGTATAAAATTTGTATAATTTTTTTATATAACATACATAATGTATATTTATACAAACAAATTTTATACATTTTTTTGACTATTATTTTTACAGAGGCTATAAGTATCATTTTTCCAACTTCTTTTCATTTTTATGCCTAGAGTACTACTGTTTAAGGCCTCATTAGCCACTACAAGGGTCAAATTAAAGTTACCTCTCTAGATCGGGTGGGGGTTTCATGGAAATGAAAATCATTAGCAAAGGATAAACATCAGACTAAAGAGATTTTAAAAAGAATAAAAATCATTACAATAAATTTAAAAAAAAAAAAAGGCTCAAGAAATAGGTCAGACTTAAAAGATTTTAATTTTTCAAATAGGCTCAAGAGATTTTAACCACAGAAAATCTCACCTTGCACTAAGAAAAGACGCTGCAGAAAAGATTAATTGTTCTGAATTTATGGTTTTGGAGTAGAGGAGTTAGGAATAGGAAAGAAGATGGTGTAGAGAAACTGACGAGTGATGATTCATAGTTGTGGTTGGGATTATTAAATTTAATTAATAAACAATTATGTTTATATTAATCAACCCTAGCCTAACCCCCCAATCAGGAAGGTGGCTAAAAAAAATAAAAAATAAAATCCTGCACGTTGAACAAGAATTTCTAACTTATGTTCAGACCTAACTAATGTTTGGGGCAGGATTAAAATAGTTTCTTAAATATACTTTTGAATATTTTGGTTATTTGAGTTTACTAAAAGTGAGTACTTTTAGTTTTCATCGTAGCGAATTCTGGTATTAGATTCAATGCAGTCGCGAAAAAAATGATTTGACGAGAAACACCAAAAAAGTTGGTAAAAATCCAAGCAATTGCAACACTAAAACCTGCTCCAAATACAAGAAATAAACTAAAATAGTAGATTGCACCTTAAAAGAAACAAAAAATTAGACAAAAAGATAGCAGAAATCGTAAAAGGTGGCCCTCCGAACTGTGAGTTCCTATTAATATTTTTCTTCATAATTTCTGTTAGAATTTGCTTTACTAGTTAGACGAAAAATTCTCAATTTTAATAAATTTAAGAGTTAATATCTTAAAACTCGCCTAGGGCGGAGCTAGAGTATACCTATCGGATTCGGCCGAAACCAGTAGCTTTGATTCGAACCTTGTATTTGTCTTAAAAATTCATTGAATATGTATAAATTATTAATTTAGAACCCAGTAACTTAAAACGATTAGAATTCCATACCCATAAACTTGAAATTTTTGCTCCGCCTCCCTAAACTATACGACTTTTGTCAATTGTCTTCCTAAACTATCGCATGTCCTCGAAACCCCCTTGAACTATATCTCTCTTTATAATAAAACCCCTTCGTTATTTATTTAGCATAATGTGTGAAACAAATCGCCCAAGAGCGCGTGAAGGCCGAAAAAATGCCATTGACCTGACATTGCCTAATAGCTAATTAGCCCTTCTTTTTTAAAAATTTATACTTATTTCTTTTTATTTTCTCCTTTTGTTCTTTATATTTCACCTTCCTTCCTCATTTTTTACCTTTCTTCTTCATTTCTTCATCTGAGTCCATCTGAAATTCTCTCTCTCTTATTAAATTTCTTATCTTTATCATTTTATCCTTCATTCATTTTTTACCTAAATTTATTTGGAAGAAGAAACACCCTTTCAAGTATTTGTAGAGTATAGGATTTAATGTCTTTCAAGAAATTAGGGAACAAAAGAAAAAGGACCTATGTGTAGCTATCTTCTTTAACAATTCAGGTATCTCCTTTAAAAAATCTTCAGAATTTAGGTCTGTCAAAACCCTAATCTTCTATACTGGTTTAGGAGCAGAAATCCTAGTTTTATCCCGATTTTCGAACAGAAGCAAAAATAAACAAAGCAATCGAGGTTAGAACAAAGATTAATGCAGAAAATCGCTATGGAGTGATTAGTGTAGCCATTCTCCGGTTATAGCAAAGTCTTCCAAGAGAGCAAAGAGAAAATGAGTTTATTACAATTGACTCAATAGTACGTTTTAGCCTAAGTCCCCTTTTTTTATTTTTACCATGTAATTTTTTCAAAACGATATAATAAAGAGTATTAAAATCTTAATTACGTCTATTTTTTATATTAAGTTATACAAGTATCCATGTAGACTAACATATGATATATTTTAAAAATAAATTGGAGAGTGTATTATATGCACCAGTAAGAAAGTGACGAGGGGGTTTTATTATGAAGGGATATAGTTCAGGAGGTTTTTGAGGATATGTGAAAGTTTAGGTAGGCAACTTTCAATGGTTTTATAGCGGGTTTTAGGATATTAACTCTAAATTTAAAGGATCGGGATTGCTCAAAAGTATGTTACGGGTTTTACACATATCCAATAAGGGAAATTTTGCTGAAGGGCCCTTTGGAGCAACGGTAAAGTTTTTATGTGTGGCCTATATATATGTTACGAGTTCTAGCCGTGGAAGCAACCACTGACGCTTGCATTATGTTAGATTGTTTATATCACACTTTTGGAGTGCATCTCTTTCCCGAATCTTGCATGAACGTGGAACTCCTTGTGCATCGGGTTGTTCTTTAATTGTGCTTTGGCGTAGAAAAAATATTCTAAAAAGCTAACATCCTTACCTTGAGCATTTTTTTTAACATATTAAAATATGTCACCTAATTGAGTCCAGCTCATACGTTTTTTTAAAATTACAATGACGAAGGAACGTTGAGTAATATATAATACGTACTCCTTCATGGAACGAGAATTCAAATTTTGTAAAAAATTGAAGAGCAGATATCACAATTATTTTTATATTCTAGTCATACTATTGGAATTAAAAATGATATTCAAATTACGCGGGCGGTCTTATTTTAAACTTTTATAAAAATAATAAGTTTAATTTATTTTTGAAAGTAGAAAAATCTTACGTATTTATGTATTCGTTCATGGATTATGCGTTTACTCCTGTTGCGTTGATTATTTTCTTTCCAATTTTTCCATGTTTGGTTGGCTTAAATAGTTTTCTTATTAAGAGAAGGGAAAATATTTTTCAAAACTCTTTCTCAACCTTTCCCACCCTATTCCCCATCCCCACCAACCCACCGCCAGAAGTGGATCCAGGATTTAAATTCGGGGCAATTGCATCTATACCCGCTTTTTATGCCACATTTTAACCTATGCCCACTTTGCAAAAAAAATTACAAGTGTACCCGCTTTTTCGCATAACTTCAGCACAAGGGGCTGAAGTAGCAAAGGCAATCACACAAAACTTCAGCATTCTAGTAGCCGGGCCTGAAGTTCAGCTCTAGAGCTGAAGTTTTTGTTTTGTAACTCGCGAACTTCAGCTCTAGAGCTGAAGTTTTATTTTATAAGCTTTTGTTTAATAACCGGGAAACTTCAGCTGAAGTTTCTGTCTTTGTAACCGGAAAACTTCAGCTCTAGAGCTGAAGTTTGCCAGTTATAAAATAAAAACTTCAGCTCTAGAGCTGAAGTTTCTGTTTTGTAACTAGAAAACTTCAGCTCTAGAGCTGAAGTTTTTGTTTAGTAACCCGGAAACTTCAGCTCTCTAGAGCTGAAGTTTTTCAGTTATAAAGGGAAGCTGAAGTTTTTTAAAAAGTGGATACGGATGCAAACAAAAAGACAAAGCGGCTACAGGTTAAAGAGGGGCGCCCAAATAGGGCGCCCCGTGCAATTTTTACTTTAAATTCTATGGGTTCAATTTTTAAAATTTTTAATATTGAACCCATTATATATTTAAGTTATGAGTTCAAATCTATTATTTTTGCAATTTTAATTAATTTGTACGCATAAATTTTTACCCTGCGTCGAAAGGAGAAACTGAAGTAAACGAGTGATGATTCATAGTTGTAGTTGGGATTATTAAATTTAATAAAATAAACAATAAAACAATTATGTTTATATTGATCAATCCTAGCCTAACCCCTCAATCATGAAGGTGGCTATAAACCAAAATCCTACAAGTTGAAAAAGAATTTCAAACGTATGTTCAGACCCAACTTATGTTTGGGGCAGAATTAAATAGTTTCTTAAATATACTTTTGAATATTTTAGTTATTTAAGTTTACTAGAAGTGAGTACTTTTGGTTTTCTTCGTAGCAAATTCTGCTATTAGATTCAACGCAATCGCGAAAAAAATGATTTGACGAAAAACACCACAAAAGTTTGTGTAAAATCCTAGCAATTGCAACACTAAAAACTGCTCCAAATACAAGAAATAAACTAAAAATAGTAGAATTGCACCTTAAAAGAAACAAAAAAATTAGACAAAAATAGCAGAAATCGTAAAAGGTGCACCTCCGGTGTGAGTTCCTATTAATTTTTTTCGTCATAATTTCTGTTAGAATTTGCTTTAATATTTGAGTTAGACGAAAAATTCTCAATTTTAATAGAGTTAATACCCTAAAATCAACTTAAGCTACATAACTTTTGTCAGTTGTCTACCTAAACTATCGCATGTTCACGAAAATCCCCTTAACTATATCCCCTTCATAATAAAACTCCTTCGTTGCTTATGTGGCATAATGTGTGTATTAAATCGCACAAGAGCGCGTGAAGGCGGAAAAAAAGCCATTAAAATGGCCCACTTGACATTGTCAAACAGCTAACTAGCCCTTCTTCTTTTTAAAAAAAAAATTATATTTCTTTTTATTTTCTCCTTTTTTTTCTTTACATTTCACCTTCCTTCCTCATTTATTCATGAAGATTAACAAAATATAATCTACAATAGCATCCTACTAAAGATAGTAACTTATTAACACACATAATGTATATAAGGATAAAATTAAAGCTACCTCTCTTTTTTCAATTTCTTTTCATTTTTATGCCTATAGGCTATAGTACTACTGTTTAAGGCCTCATTAGCCAATATAAGGATAAAATTAAAGCTACCTCTCTAGATCAAGTGGGGGTTTCTTGGAAAGAAATAGAAGAAGATCATTAGCAAACCATAAACATCCGACTAAAAAGATTTTAAATAGAATAAAAATCATTACAATAAATTAGAGAAAAAAAATACAGTCTCAACAAATATGTCAGACTTAAAAGATTGTAATTTTTCAAAAATGAGCCATACATAGACATAATATAAGCACAGAAAATCTCACCTTGCACTAAGAAAAGCCGCTGCAGAAAAGATTAATTTGAGTAGAGGAGTTAGGAATAGGAAGGAAGATGGTGTAAAGTAGGGGCGTACAAAGGAAACCAACAAACCACACCAACCCGATAATACGAGTCAAACAGGAAAAAAAAAAACCGACTATGGTTTGGTTTGATTTGGTTCGGTGTTGGAAAAAAAAACCCGACCATAATTGGTTTGGTTTGGTTTTAACTAAAGAAAATCAAACCGAAACAAAACCAATCCGACATTGCATATATAGAAATTTTAGATATATTTAATATATAAATATATTTATTGTGATGTAATTTATAAATATTTCTTAAAAGATTTCATAATTTTATCTTTTGAGATATTATTTTAAGATTGGACTTAGAACTTTTGAATGTTCCAATAAGTTTTATAGCCATTAACATTAGTAAATTAAATAGTGCTAGCAAAAGCCCAAACCAAAATCAAATCAATATTAATGCTAACAAGATATTCAACTCAATACTACGAATGAGAATGTATTGAATATTTATTTTTATTTTGCAATAATTTAGATAAAAATGCATAACCTATTTTTATTTTTTCTTTAGCGTTTAATCATGTAATTAATACTACCTTATTAGTCTACTTATTTTAGCATGACTTAGTACTTTTAGATTATGTTTATTTTTATTATGAATTTTTAATTAGCAATATTTATATTACATAATTTTATTATCTTTATTGTTGAATATTTTAGGATAATGCCATGACATATCTCAGACTTTGTATTATTTTCTTGAAAAATACTTTATATAGTTGTATCTTACTAGGACTAAAGAAATATTTTGAGCACAATTTATATGTTTTGTTCTACGAAGATTTTACCGGAAAAAAACCCCGAAAAAACCCGAATAACTCGTAAACCCGAGAAAAACCGAGAGTGATGATGATAGGCTATAATTACGTATTTCAGTCGATTATTACACTCTAATTTACTGCACTTTAGTTGAGTTTGCACTTTAATCGCTAGTGTTTTGCACTAATTGTGTGTTTTATGCCTTGTAGGTGTGATTTCGAGCTATATAGATGTTATGAAATGAATTTAAGTGATTTGAAGGTTTGAAGTCTGAGTAAAAGCTCAAGGAATTAAGTCGGGATCGTGTTCGGGGGTCAAATTTGATAGTTCAGAACAAACGAAGACTCGATGAGGCATATTGCACACTGTCTAGTAAAATATACATAACTTTTTACTCAAAACTCCATTTGAGCTTCATAATATATTGTTGGAAAGATAACTCAAAGGGATACAACTTTTATGTTTTGAGTTTTGCCATATTCCAAATGGAACAGGGTGAAAAATCGAGGTGTTACCGCAACCGCGGCAGAACCGCGGCAGAAGGCATTCGCGGACGAATGAAGAATCTGAGAGGCTGTTTGGCCGCGGTTTGACCGATCCTACTTGGTATATATATATATGGAAAAATAATATTTTTGAGGAATGGACATATTTTTGACATAGATTTGACCTAAGGAGGCAAAGAACACATTGGGAGTAAGGCGGAGAATTCTTCTACAAGTTTTTTTCCTTCCTCTTCCTATTTTTCATTGTTGGTTATGACTTTTAGTATTGTAGTTTTACATACTATTATGAATAGCTAATTTGTTACCTAGAGTTTTGATAGAACCTTTTATAGGATAAATTCTTT
>MU697475.1:64334-85403 GCA_026770625.1 Nicotiana glauca | reverse complement strand
CAAGAACAAATTTAGATTAAATTGTAAGAGACTTTGCTCTCATTATCATGATCTCTATCACGATGACAAATCTCAAACTTTAATCAAGGACCTTATCAAATTAATCAAGCAATTAATAACAATGATAAAAGAATATCAAATGCCATATATATGTTATATCAAATGACGTTCACAAAAAATATGTTCAAATCATCAAATATGATATTGGATCTAGGGCATATCTACTATATCCCTAATAGTGCACCTCCAACTGTGAGTTCCTATTAATTTTTCTCTTCATAATTTCTGTTAGAATTGCTTTAATATTTGAGTTAGACGAAAAATTCTCAATTTTAATAAATTTAAGAGTTAATACCCTAAAATCCGCCTAAATTATACAACTTTTATCAGTTGCCTACCTAAACTATCGCATGTCCTTGAAACCCCCTTGAACTACATCCCCTTCGTAATGAAACCCCTTCGTTGCTTATGTGGCATAATATGTGTAACAAATCACCCCAGAGCGCGTGAAGGCTGGAAAAAAAAGCCATTGACCTGACATTGCCTAATAGCTAATTAGCCCTTCTTTTTTTAAAATTTATTCTTATTTCTTTTTATTTTCTCGTTTTGTTCTTTATATTTCACCTTTCTTCCTCATTTTTTTACCTTTCTTCTCCAACCATTCATCTGTATCCATCTGAAATTCTCTCTCTTATTATTTCTGTGCTTATTTCTTATCTTTCTCGTTTTATATATCTATCATTTATTTTTTACCTAAATTTATTTGGAAGATGAACACTTTTTCAAGTAATTGTAGAGCATAGGATTTAATGTCTTTCAAGAAATTAGGGAACAAAAGAAAAAGGACCTATGTGTAGCTATCTTCTTTAACAATTCAGGTATCTCCTTAGAAAAATCTTCAGAATTTAGGTTCGTCAAAACTCTAATCTTCTATACCGATTTAGGAGCAGAAATCCTAGTTTTATCCCGATTTTCGAACAAAAGCAAAAATAAATAAAGCAATCAAGGTTAGAACAAAGATTAATGCAGAAAATCGCTATGGAGTGATTAGTGTAGCCATTCTCCGGTTATAGAAAATCTTCGAAGAGAGCAAAGAGAAAATGAGTTTTTTACAATTCACTCAATAGTACGTTTTAGCCTTAGCCACCTTTTTTTATTTTTACCATGTAATTTTTTTACAACGATATAATAAAGAGTATTAAAATCTTAATTACGTCTATTATATATTAAGCTATACAAATATCCATGTAGATTGCCACATGACAAATTTAAAAAAAATAGAGAGTGTATTATACGCACCAGTAAGAAAGCGACGAGAGGTTTTTATTATGAAGGGGAAATAGTTCAGGAGGTTTTCGGGGACAGGCGATAGTTTAGGTAGGCAACTTTCAAAGATTGTATTGCGGGTTTTAGGGTATTAACTCTAAATTTAAAGGATCAGGACTGCTCAAAAGTATGTTACGGTTTTACACATATCCCAATAAGGGAAATTTTGCTGAGGGGCATTTTGACAACGGTAAAGTTGTTATGTGTGACTTATATATTACGAGTACTAGTCGTGAAAGCAGCAACTAACGCTTGCATTTATAATAGATTGTCTATATCACACTTTTGGAGTGTATCTCTTTCCCAGACCCTGCATGAACGCGAAGCTAGCATCCTTAGCTTGAGCATTTTTTGTTAACATATTAAAATATGTCACCTAATTAAGTCCAGCTCATACGTTTTTTTTTAAATTACAATGACGAAGGAACATTGAGTAATATATTATGTACACCTTTTCATGGATTGAGAATTCAAATTTTGTAGAAAATCGAAGAGCATATATCACAATCAATTTTATATTCCAGTCGTACCATTGGGCTACGTGATGGAGAGTATTAATTTTTAAAATCTGAACTTTAGTTACATATTAATAGTCCTACTATCAATCCGAGCCCATTAACTTTTTGCGACCACATATTTATATTAAAAAAAATCCATTAAATATGTATAAATACTTAATTGTGAACCCAGTAAGTAATGAGTTATAAATACAGTTGCAAGTTCATAACACATAAACTTTAAATTCTGGTTCCGGCTCTGTTCGTAGCTCCTCAATTTTTGTTTATCTTTCAGTCCAAAGCCATAATAATTCTCAATTTTAATCCTAGCAATTACAACACTAAAAACTGCTCCAAATACAAGAAATAAAATGAAAATAGTAGAATCGCACCTTAAAAGAAACAAAAAATTACACAAAAAATAGCAGAAATCGTAGAAGGTGCACCTCCGATGTGAGTTCTTATTAATTTTTTTCTTCATAATTTTTGTTAGAATTGCTTTAATATTTGAGTTAGACAAAAAATTCTCAATTTTAATAAATTTAAAGGATCAGACTGCTCAAAAGCATGTTAAAGATTTTATACATATCCCAATAAGAAATAAATTTTGTTATTGTTTGGCTCAAAAATTATATTTGAACTTTATAAGCCTAAAAACAATTGAAAATATGTAAGGTAAATCGTAATCAAATGTAATAAGCTCAAGAGATGATTGTCACTTCAAGATGTTTGTAGATATGTATATGTGTGAAAAAGTAGACGTAGCTTAAGAGAAAAGCAACAGTTAGAAAAACCAAGAGAGAAAGAAATAGAGAGAGAAGTATTCTTTTTCCGAATCCCCCTATTACAACGTGAAGGTCTCCTTTATATAGTAGGAGACCTTCCTCGAAATAATCAAAATAAAGTACAAAAATTGGTGGCTTCCAGTCAGTAAAAAAGGTCAGGCACTAAACGACGTCGCTTCTTCTTTACCAACTTGGGTCGTGCTCTTACTTGGGTCGCCCCTATCGTAAGGGATGTGCCCACTGGGCACGAGGACGTTGTGAGCCAAATTTAACCCTATACAGTTAGTCCCTCCATTCGTTGAAGACGTGCTCGATGAACGCCTTCAATGGACGGAGATGCACGATTTGTTTTTACGGAAATTTGGCCGCACCCTTAGGCGCCTCTCTCAAAGAACATGAGCGTGGACAATATTTGTTGGGCCGTTGACATGCGACCCCCTTTTTCATGGTGACGTCGCTGGTCACATGCGTCATCATTATGCTTGTTTCCGGAGACTGTTCAGAACATGACGTGACGTTTTGGTTTCCCGCGCCAGTTTCATAATTGTGCCTCTTTGATTTCTGTGTACCTTATTCCTATAAATAAAGGAGTGGTTCAATGAGATTCATCTTTCGAACCTTTAGAAAGTTTTCCTTTGTTTCTTTCTTCATCTTTATTTCTTGTAATCGTTGCATTGCTTTCAGGGAATTGCCGTTTCTAAGGATTTTATCTCTTGTTATTAACACCTTTACTTACAAATCACACCATGGTGAAGCTCCGTCAGGAAAGCAAAAAGACTAAGGACAACGCTCCTTCTAGGGTTCTGCCTTCTTCCGGTGGCGAAGGGGAAGAAGTGGAGAAAACCCTTGTTCCTTTAACGGTGGATAATATTCTACCGAAGGACCTGAGCGTGCGAAAAGACTTCAACTCGGCTAGCCCCTCTCATCCCTGGGAGCGAAGCAAGTTACTGCAGTCTCATCTGGATGCCATCAGAACTAAATATAACATTCCCGGCCATGTTGAAATGGCATCTGCCTGAACGGACTATGCCAATGTGCATAGGCCCAGGTTCTGCACATTCTTTGAATACGCACTCAAGATCGGATACAGCTTTTCGCTTATTCCTCTAGCGGGAGAGCTTTACCATTTTTATAATGTGTGCCCGGCTCAGCTCACTCCTTATGCCCTGAAGGTGTATCGAATTCTTACCACACTTGCAGGTGAGGCCGGGACCGTCATTTCTGTTCACCACCTGCTGCAGATGTTCAGCCCTAGTTATATGAGGGGTACCATGCTCCAATTGAGGAGCCGTGGTAAGAAGAGCTTTGTGGTGAGGGCCGACGACAAAGCTAACTGCAACTTCTATCGTAAATTCTTTTATATTAGGACGAGCCATCTGGTGTCCGATCCCGAAGGGTTCCCAGAGACGTGGAACGCGGGACGTGAGTATCTCTGCATGTAATTTCGTGACGCCTTGTTTTGACTCAACGATCATTCTGACTTACTTTCCTTCCTTTAGTAGCGGTGGCTCGCTCGCCTTGTTCCGTTGACGAAATTAGGTCGTGTGTGGCGGGGTTGATACCGCATGCTGAAAGATGCCGCACTTGGGCCGAGTTTCATAGATTGTATGGCTCAACGGGTAACGACCTTTCTTGTTCTCTTTCGTTCTGTTTTGGCTCGGAGACCTTTTTACCCAATGTGCTTTCGTTTGACAGGTCGGGGTGCTTCTACAAAGGCAAGGAAGAAGAAAACCGATACCGGCCCGTCTAGGGTAGAGTCCGACCCCGATGGGGGAGATATACTTGTGGGCAGCTCGCCCAGAGACAGCCCCCTTTCGGCCTCCCAGCAGGGGACTACACCGGTCGCTGCATCTAAGACGGTGCCCGAGGCCGCTTCCGTAGAGATACCTGTGGCCGTGCTAAGAATGGTGCCTGAAACCGTTCCTGTGCCGGTACCTGAAGTCGCTCCAGTGGAGGCAGCTTCTGAAGGAGAAGAGCCGCCGGAGAGGAAAAGGCAGCGACTGATTATTGGCAAAGGAATTGCAACTGAGGGTGCGCGGCCTAGCGAGCCCTGCCAAGAGCTGAGGCCAATTTTTATGGCTGAGGCCATCCGTTCTGGGCCATCCGTTCTGGGAGACTGGCTCCTCGACGAGCAGTCACCGCCGTCCGCTCGGCCCGTTCCCCAGGAGGCGGGTCATCTTCCACAGTTAGGGGAGCATCCGAGGAAATTGGGAGGACGGGCTCCGAAGCCGCTCTTAGAGAAGCGCCGGGGGGCTCGAGCCGTGTGGAGATGAGGGAAGGCAGGTCTACTCGCCGTATCGTGATCCCTGGCGGGTATAACTTGTTAGATGATAGGGAGAAAGCCGCAGCGGACATGACTTTGTTATGTGTGGCTACGGAGCACGAGACTCTGAGAAGTGCTAGCAACAGGGATCTATCAAGGCGGATAGTCGGCGCAACTTTGCAGGTAGCTCTCAATTTTTGTTTTGTGTCGCAAAATTGACTTTGGTATGTACTGACTCGTTTCTTCTCTTCTTTTCAAACCCTCATCTTGGAGATGGAGAGGAGGTGGCACGAACAAAAGAAGGCGGCCACCTTCAATAAAATGGCAAAGAAGTATAAAGAATGTCATGCCAAGCACCAGGCGTTGGCAGACGTTCTTAAGCAAGACCCCCACTTCCGTACGTTCCGTGAAGGCCTTGAGGAATCAGAGGCTCTTTTGAAGAAGAGGACGGCCGAGCTGAAGGAGATTGACGAGCATCTGATGGCTGTTTTGGCTCGAAACATCGAGCTGGAAACTCTCCTCCAGTCAAAAGAGGAAGATTTGGAGATAAGCCGTAGGGTAGCGGCGGAGGCTGCAGAACTGCGGGCTCAGGTCACGGCCCTTACAGCTGAGCTTGACGCTAGGACGGCCGAAGTCGAAGTTCTCAGGCGAACTGCTCCACAAGATGCGGTGCATCACTATGCGCATGAGATGTGGGTGTATCATAATGCCAGGCTGGTCGTTTTTTAGGAGCTTTTGGCGGTAGGTCGAGCTTCCAAGGCGGAAGTCGAAAAGCAGCGGCATTTGACCTGCGTTGCCCGTGAAGCAGCCGGTTATAGCTCTGACTCGCCTGGTAGGGAGGGCTATAACTCTGAGGATGTCAACCGTTTGGACTCTAGCTCATGGATTTCAAGGGCTTATCAGCTTGGAGACGGCAACGGACTGGGAGGCGACCAGGCGGATCGTGAAAGGAGGAGCAGTGAAGGCTCTTGAGGCTTTTATGTATATATATTTTTTGTGTAGATGAGGCCTTCTCTAAGGCTGGGTGTATGTATACTTTTGGAAATAATGAAATATGATCTTTGCTGTTGCTGTTTTCCTTTTGTTCCTTAGAGCTTTTATTGCGTTTTCGCTCGACCGTTGGCGCTAATGACCCTGGTCGAGTTGTTTGCTTGCCGTAGTCGAATCTAGGTCGACCGTTGGCGGTGATGGACTTAGCTGTAATAGAATTGATGGCCTTAGCTATGATATCATCGATGGCCTTAGCTATTTATGCGACTTCGACTGTCGTTGAGTCGTTTACTCACCGTAGTCGAATTAAGGTCGACCGTTGGCGGCGATGGCCTTAGCCATAATAGAATGGATGGCCTTAGCCATTTAGGCGACTTCGACTGTCGTCGAGTCATTTACTCACCGTAGTCGAATTAAGGTCGACCGTTGGCGGCGATGGCCTTAGCCATAATAGAATTGATGGCCTTAGCCAGTTAGGCGACTTCGACTGTCGTCGAGTCGTTTACTCACCGTATTCGAATCAAGGTCGATCGTTGGTGGCAATGGCCTTAGCAATAATAGAATTGATGGCCTTAGCCATTTAGGCGACTTCGACTATCGTCGAGTCGTTTACTCACCGTAGTCGAATCAAGGTCGACCGTTGGCGGCGATGGCCTTAGCCATAATAGAATTGATGGCCTTGGCCATTTAGGTGACTTCGACTGTCGTCGAGTCATTTACTCACCGTAGTCGAATCAAGGTCGACCGTTGGCGGCGATGGCCTTAGCCATAATAGAATTGATGGTCTTAGCCATAATAGAATTGATGGCCTTAGCCATAATAGAATTGATGGCCTTAGCCATAATAGAATTGATGGCCTTAGCCGTTTAGGCGACTTCAACTGTCGTCGAGTCGTTTACTCACCGTAGTCGAATAAAGGTCGACCGTTGGCGGAGATGGACTTTCATACATTGGATATGGCCGTAGCCTTTCATACATTGGAGATGGCCGTAGCCTTTCATACATTGGAGATGGCCGTAGCCTTTCATACATTGGAGATGGCCGTAGCATTTCATACATTGGAGATGGCCGTAGCCTTTCATACATTGGAGATGGCCGTAGCCTTTCGTATATTGGAGATGGCCATAGCCTTTCGTACATTAGAGATGGCCGTAGCCTTTCATACGTTGGAGATGGCCGTAGCCTTGGCCGTAGCCTTTCATATATTGGAGATGGCCGTAGCCTTTCATACATTGGAGATCAAGCTAGTCCAGTCCCTTTATTATGTCGGCCTGGAGGTCGTAAGGAGAGGTTGATATGATAAACTTGCTCCGCAAATATCTCCAGGTGTCCCTTTCGCCGCCTCGTTGTCGATGCCCCCCTTTTTCCCCCAAAAGGAGAGCAAAATCGGGTTTACGACATTATGGACAAAACAACTCTTACTCCCTTTTGAGGAATCGGGTCATGGATTTTTGAAGAGTCGCCACCTAATGATTATAGTGCATTAGGACACTTAAAGAAAAGAAGAATATTTTTGAAGGAAAATCAGAGTTCGGGTAAGGAATTGAGATTATCTCGAGGGGAAGGTGTTAGGCACCCCTCAAGATCCACTAGTGTGGTTCCCGGCCGTACTTAGTTGTGACTTTAAGAAGAGTAGAAGTAAACAAACAATGTTTGCACATATAAATAAATTGAAAGTTTTGAAAGAAAAGAGACGGAAAAGACATAAATGATTTTTGGAAAAAGATTAGTTGAAGAAAACATTAATTTTTAGGAAAAAACATCATATCGTATAAATAAAGAAAGGGGTCCTAGGTTTAAATATAATATGGATCACTTTGGTGCAATACCCAGCAATCATTCTCACACGAGATATTAGCGCACCAGTCATCATATCCATATTCTATCCTTCCCGCCCCGTAAAGGTTATTTAAACGTGTGGATTGATCACGAGTGCTTGTTGCGTGCAATTACTCGCCCCGTCCTTTAGGTCCTAGAGGGTGAGGACTAGGTTGAACCCTTAGGTTTAAAGGTCAAAACAATAGGCGACATACAAAAATAAATAGGACTTCATGTAAGGAATCATATAAAGGCATGTAAAAGGCTCAAATATCCCTCCACAGATGGACACATACTTAGCACGTCTCAATCACATTTAAGGTCTAAGGAAATGAGAGTTAAAAGTTGGAATGTTCGAAAATATGTTACGATAGGAGCTGAAGAGTTTAAACAGAGTTTGCAAAAAAAGGAGCTGGACTCGCACTTTCTGAACTTGAGAAAAGGTAGGAGATACGTAACAGTTTAGAAATCGGATAAAGCATTTTAAGCATACTCAAAAATATATAGCAGGTGTAGTATTCTGTTATGAAAATAATTTCTGACAGAAGAGGTAGGAAAACGCTTAGCACAGAGGTAAAACCATTCAGAAGTGTAAAGCTGAGAGCGTATAAGTATATTAGTTTTTGAACTATAGTTTAAGAAAATTACATAATACATAGTGTCCTGATGAGTTTTAGAAAGAAAAAAATAGTAACACAATTCTGGAAGAGGTAACTAAATAGAAAGTATTTACGCAAATATGATTATTTAGAGAATAGGATAGAAGTTCAGTAAAACCAAGCAGATCTCAGAGAAGGGAAACAAATTCGCACAGTCTAAATATTTGAATGGTTTAAACATGATTAAGACGGTTAATCGATTTTATCCGGCCTAAGGCTTGCCTAGGCGCTGTTTAAAAAGAAAGTGGAAATGCATACTTGTTTTCCAATTTTAAAAGAAGCCTGTTAAACGAAATTAGTGAAGTATTCAACAGTTGCAAATACAGTCCTACATACATGATATCTAATGCACACAAAGGTCCTAGAGCATGGTATCTAAATGCAATGGCAGTGTTGTTGATTATTAACTGATTGTGGTCTGATAGTAAAAGAGCTTAAAGATAGGATCTCTAGTCGTATGAGATGTATGCCCCTAGACATGGTTTCTATTGCACAAGTAGGTAAGTAAAATCCTACAGACATGTTCTCTACCCATTACTTAAAGCTAAGCATGCATAATCCCACCCAATTGCACTATAAACCCCATTGTTCATTACAAGTTATTACAGACAATGTGATTAAATTACAGTAGTGGAGAGAAAAAAAAATAAGAAGTTAATCTATAGGGAGCCTTCAACCATGCCCAAATCTTCAACCTCACTTCTTTCGAGTTTCACAGCCTTTACCAAGGTTTGGGTGCGGCAAAGCTCCCTAAGTGTCCATTGGGACCCTTGGCCAATACCAGGCACCCAAAACAAATTAACAAGTGCAAATATGGAATTACCAGCCTTGTGCATCAAAGTTCAGTGGGTACTCAAGGTACCCAAAGCAACGCTTAAACTAAGGGGGTAGAACCTAAGTTCTAGGAGTAGTGAGATTGTGATACAATTTGAAGAAGTTGAGTTGAAAACAATTGAAAGAGGATTCACATGAAAACAGTTTTGAGAGAAAAGTAATCACTTGAGTTTGAAAACAGTTAATATGGAACCAGTTTTGAAAGCAAAGGGTCACACAGTACTCAAGGAACACCAACATTGGCAGGGGGAAAGGGAACAAATAACTCACAAGCAAGAACACAGTTACATATACACAAGACATCAAGGAGAAGTACTTCAGAATAATCAAGCATGTTTCAAACAAAGGGGTCAGGGTCTTAACATGCATTAGATTGACAGATTCACACATCAAGAAAAGGTTCAGGGTTACTTAATAGCTAAAAGGGTCCTGAATACATGCTAATAGTGTACAGGGGTGAGGGGGAATAAGGAGAAACATGAAGGAAACAAGCACAGGCATGCCAGACTATATTAATCAGCGTAGAGGCATGCTAATTGCAGTAAGAGCAACAAAACCATAAGTAAAAGCATGCAAGAAACAAAAGGGAGTGTAACACAAATAGAAACATATTGCTTTTAGGGTTGTAAATCAAATAGGAGACATACCAGTTGAAGGTAAAGTAATGCAGGGTAGTGGTGAGTTATAGTATGCAAGATGGTGTGCAGAGAGAGCAGCAGTATAGAGAGCAATGGAAGTGAGCAGCAATATAATGGAGCAGTGAAATAGTTTAAAACTCAGCTTAAGTTTCAAACTAGTGGAGTAACCAGTAGTCACAAGAGAAATGAGAGAGATTATGTGAAACAAAGAGAGAGTACTGAATATTTTTGTGCAAGAGAGAGTTCAGAAATGATTCTGTTCGTTTTTTTTTTTGTGTGAGAAAGGAAGAGTAGTAATAGTTTTTGAAAACAATAGAGAACAGGGTAGTAAGTATATAATTATAGAAACAATACCAAATTGAATCAATCACAGGACTTAATTCAATTAAATCAGGGATTCATGATTCGAATGGGAGTACAGGTTATCAAGTAAGGAAAAGAATTAGTCAGATGACTGGTTATACCATAGTAAGAAGTAGTATGCAATAAGTATGCAATAAGGGCTAGATACATAATGCTTCAAACAAGGAAAGTATATGCTGAATACTTAAAAAAAATGTTTAAGTGCACAAATATGGTAAATATAAATCAACTCTGAAAATCAGTCAAAGAATCACGGACAAGACCAAAATTAGAGGGAATCAGTACCAAGTATAGAAAGCAACTTACAAGTAAGGAAACAATTTGAAAAATCAATGTAAGAACCCTTAAGGAAGACACATACAAATCAGGGATTCAAAGAGATGCTCGGAATTAACAGAATATTCTGTAAAGAGAAGCATTTAAACTTATTTAAACACAATAGTCACAAAGCTAAGAACCCTAAGTAAGGAATCATACAAACAATGGAGAGACGGAACCCTAGTAAAGATTTAAAGCGTGGAACTTGGACTAACTCGGAAGCAAACAAACTCATAACATGGCACAAACATAGGCATATTCACATAATAATCAAAGAAACAGAAGGCATGGTGATTTGGAAGGGGGTCGGAAACCCTAGTTTTGAAAAGAGGAACAAGAACGTTTAAAAACTTGATCTAATCGAAGATATCGAGTAATAAGTAGTGTAGAACTCAAAGAATAAACTAGAAATCGTTTAAAAGACGTAGATTAAGAGATTTAGGCAAAAATTAGGGTTTGCAATAAAATCAGTGAGATGAGGAACCTGGCCGTTAAACTTGTTAACAACGACATTTAAAGCATCATCAGACCAAAACCCACCGGAGAAAGGCCGGAGATAAGCCAAGCGAGGTTCCAGGGACCGCCTTTCATCGTGGATGTCGCTGGGGCTTCAAGGCTCAGAGAGAAGCAACGAGACGAGGTTTTCTGGCGGCTAGAGGTCGAGAGAAGTGAGAATAGAGTTGGCCGGAGAGACGACGAAGTCCATCGGAGAAGAAAGAGAGAACCAGAAGGTTCTAGAGAGAAGGGAGAGCAAACGTTAGCATAGAGAGAGACCAGTCTTTGAGAGAGTAAGGGCTCGGGGGGTAGGTTAGGATTTAATTATGGTAACCTAATCTGGGCCGTTGATCTTGCTTGATCAACGGCTAAGATTAAATCAAAGGTGGACCAGGTATTTGAATGGGTATGGGTCGGGTTAGTTTGGGATGTGGGCCATCTGATTGGGTTTAAAAATTGGGTTCAAATTGGGCTGAATAGAGACACAATTTTGGCTACGATTTAAATAAAATCTGGCCAACTTTTAAATGGCCAATTTACCCCTTTCCAATTAATTAAAATAGTTAAAAACGATTTAAAAATAAATTAAAAACATTGAAATGATTAATAATATATAGAAAATAATCTAAAAATATTAGGAACACTTTTATGATTATAAAACGCGGTTAATTGAAAAATAGGCTATAATTGCAATTTCATGCAATTTAGTTTTAAAATACCAAATAAATTTATAAAAAATTTGTAAAAATCATCTTAATTATATTTGGTGTAAATATAAGGGTGGAAATAAATTATTCACCAAAAATGATAATTTTGGGAATAATTATTGGATTTTATGCTGTTAAAATAGACAATAAATTGATTTTAGAAATTTTAGAAAATTGGGAAAAATACAAAAACCTTTAGGCATGCTTATATATGCATACATATGCTATTTTGAAAGCATTTTGGGTATAAAAGTATATAGGGAAAAATTGGGTATCAACAGCTGCCCCTCTTTACCCGAGGAGGATGAAAGTGTTGTCGGGTAAAGATAAGATGACCAATTTTGACCGAAAACGGCGATTGAAAAGAATTTTGACCGTCCTCTGGTTTCTGAGCTGCCTGATTTTTATAGGAATCAGGCCATATGTAGTTCAGGAACCATTGACGGAATGTGTTGATGGAGATTCGAAAAGACGGGCGCGAGGGCTAGATTTGAAAAGGTGTTCGGAGCTGAATAGGTTTTGGAGAACCGGAGCAGGAGCGCTCCTGCTGAGACGGTCGTTTGCTAGCCGGCGTACCCTATAAATGAGCAAATGCGCGCATATATTGTGCATAATTAAAACATGATGCAAGTTCTTGTTGGACCATGAATGTTGTCTTTGGACGGTCAGGATGACGTCCTCGGACTATGATGTCCTGGACCATGAAGAGCATAAAAGTAAAGATTCGCGGGCCATGGAATGATGTTCTCAGGCTATGCAGATGGTGTCTCCGAACTATGACACGCCTTTGAATAAGTTGGCAATTTTTCAGCCTATGAGAGAGTGGCAATCTTTTAGTCGAATGAATGCAAAGAGCGACAATCTTTCAGCCAAAGCATGAATTTAAATGCAGGTGGCGATATTTCAGTCGAAGTGAGAATTAGATGTAGGTGGCGATATTTCAGCCGAATAAAAATAAAGTGGCGATATTTCAGCCATGTAGGATGGAGACAATGTTTAGTCTCGGAAGGCAGATAGGCAGCCTTATGCAATGTAGATGGAGACAGAGCTTAGTCTCGAAAGGCAGGAGGGTAGCCTTATGTAGGATGGAGGTAGAGCTTAACCTCGGAAGGCAGAAAATAGCCTTATGCAAAAATACAGATGGAGACAGAGCTTAGTCTCGAAAGGCAGATAAGTAGCCTTATGCAGGATGCAGATGGAGACAGAGCTTAGTCTCAAAAGGCAGATAAGTAGCGTTATACAAAATGCAGATGGAGACAGAGCTTAGTCTCGAAAGGCAGATAAGTAGCCTTATGCAGGATGGAGGTAGAGCTTAAACTCGGAAGGCAGAAAATAGCCTTATGCAAAAATACACATGGAGACAGAGCTTAGTCTCGAAAGGCAGATAAGTAGCCTTATGCAGGATGGAGGTAAAGCTTAACCTCGGAAGGCAGAAAATAGCCTTATGCAGGATGCAGATGGAGACAGAGCTTAGTCTCGAAAGGCAGATAAGTAGCCTTATGCAAAATGCAGATGAAGACAAAGCTTAGTCTCGAAAGGCAGATAAGTAGCTTTATGCAGGATGGAGGTAGAGCTTAACCTCGGAAGGCAGAAAATAGCTTTATACAAAATGCAGATGGGGACAGAGCTTAGTCTCGAAAGGCAGATAAGTAGCCTTATGTAGGACGGAGGTAAAGCTTCACCTCGGAAGGCAGAAAATAGCCTTATGCAAAAATGCAGGAAATGTAAAGAGTGAATAGTAATGAGATTTTATGTAAAGAGTGAATAGTAATGAGATTTTCTTAGCTGACAGTTGATTGTGATATCATAGCTGCTGGGGATGTTAGGTGTAGATAGTAACTTTGCGAATGAGCAATTGTTCTTCAATCCCGAAGAGTACGAGTGTGTGAATGTATTCAATAATTTGCGACCTGGGGTGCCTGCATTCAAAGAAAAATCATGAGTTCTGTAGAGGGGAAAGGTTAGTTCGCATCCCATGTCTTTTGACGTCACGTATCATTGGGGTAGCGTTACTAAACAACGGCGATGCAAGTGATATCTATGCATGATTCAGTAAATATACTGTAAGTATATATTTGAAAAACGATTTTATTTTGGATGAACCAACAACTGCAACGTGGTTCAAAGACACGGCAACCTCGCTTGTCCCGGAATTTTGAGGGTCCTCCTCAAAATTCTGCCCCAGTTTACTAGGCTGGCGCTATTCACGACTGTGCTGAACGACTGAACCCGGATTGATTCCAGAATTTTTAGGACCCCCCTCAAAATTCTGCCCCAGTTTACTGGGTTGGTGCTTATGAGAAAAATGATAACTGACTTCGGAATTTTGAGGGTCCTCCTCAAAATTCTGCCCCAGTTCCAATAGCGGGGGAAGATGGAAATTTTATTAAAAATGTGACCGAACCCATAGGGCTGCCTACGTATCCCCTCTTAATCGGGAATCAGGTCAGGCGTAGTTCAAATTACATCATGCAGAAAACATATGATCAAATGTAGTATATCTTTACTGCGTATGAGTTGATTGGCTTCGGCTAGACTTCCCCGTCCATTTCTACGAGAATAAGGGCTCCTCCAGTTAGAACCCGGTGAATCATATACGGACCCTGCCAATTAGGAGAGAATTTTCCCTTGGCTTCATCTTGATGCGGAAATATTTTCTTCAATACCAGCTGCCCCAGCGTGAACTTCCTTGGCTTAACTCTCTTGTTGAAGGCTCTAGACATTCTGTTCTGATATAATTGACCGTGGCAATTTGCATTCATTCTCTTTCCATCTATAAGGGCTAACTGCTCGTAGCGACTTTGTACCCATTCTGCATCATCTAACTCTGCTTCTTGTATGATTCTTAAGGAGGGAATTTCCACTTTGGCGGGAATGACCGCCTCTGTACCATAAAACAGCATGTAGGGAGTGGCCCCGGTTGATGTGCGGACCATGGTACGATAACCTAATAAGTCGAACGATAATTTCTCGTGCCACTGCTTGTGCCTTTCAATCATTTTTCTTAGTATCTTCTTGATGTTCTTATTGGCTGCTTCTACAGCTCCATTCATCTGTGGTCTGTAAGCTGAAGAGTTCTTATGTTTGATCTTGAAAGTCTCACACATTGCTTTCATCAGATTGTTGTTGAGATTGGAACCATTATCAGTGATGATTGATTTCGGAATTCCGAACCAACAAACAATACGGTCGCGGACGAAATCCGTTACAACTTTCTTGGTTACTACTTTGTATGATGATGCTTCAACCCATTTGGTAAAGTAATCAATTGCCACTAAGATGAACCTGTGCCCGTTTGATGCGGTGGGCTCGATTGGTCCAATAACATCCATTCCCCAGGCGGCAAACGGCCATGGTGAGCTTGTTGCATTAAGATCGTTTGGGGGTACCTTTATCATATCTGCATGTATCTGATAGCGGACGGACATACTGGATACAGTCTACTTCCATAGTCATCTAGAAATATCCTGCTTGAAGTATCTTCTTGGCCAAAACAAAACCATTCATGTGAGGTCCGCAAGTCCCTGCGTGCACTTCTTCCAATAGTTTGGTTGCTTCTCTTACCTTGACACATCTTAATAATCCCAGATCGGGAGTCCTCCTATACAGGATTCCTCTACTGTGAAAGAAGTTGTTGGATAACCTCCGGAGCGTGCACTTCTGAGTAGCATTGGCAAGCTCTGGGTATTCTCTCGTCGTCAAGTATTCTCTAATATCATGGAACCAAGGTTTCCCATCGACTTCTTCCTCGACGTGGGCACAATAAGCTGGTTGGTTGTGAATCTTGACATGGATGGGATCAATAAAGTTTGTATCTGGATGCTGGATCATAGACGATAAAGTGGCTAGGGCATCAGCGAACTCATTTTGTATTCTTGGAACATGCTGGAATTCGGTCTTTTTTAATCTCTTTATCAACTCCTGTATGTGATGCAGATAAGGGAGTATCTTGGAATTCTTGGTTGACTATTCTTCTCGAACCTGATGTATGAGTAGGTCCGAGTCTCCGATTACTAGTAATTCCTGAACGTTCATGTCAATCGCCAGTTTGAGCCCTAAGATGCATGCTTCGTACTTGACCATGTTGTTGGTGCATGGGAATCTGAGCTTGACGGATACTGGGTAATGCTGACCGATTTCTGATACCAGGACTGCTCCTATACCGACTCCTTTAAAATTTGCGGCTATACCAAAAAACATTCTCCAACCATCATAGGATTCTGCAGTATCCTCTCCTATGAAAGCTACCTCTTCATCAGGAAAATACGTCTTTAGAGGTTCGTATTCTCCTCCCACAGTATTCTCAGCGAGATGATTTGCCAAATCTTGTCCTTTGACTGCCTTCTGGGTAACATAAATAGTGTCAAACTCACTTAGCAGGATTTGCCATTTGGCGAGCTTGCCGGTAGGCATGGGCTTCTGAAAGATATATTTCAACGGATCCATCCTTGATATAAGATAAGTTGTGAAGGCACAGAAGTAATGCCTCAACTTCTGAGCTACCCAGGTCAGAGCACAACATGTGCGTTCTAATAAGGAATACCGAGCCTCGTACGGGGTAAACTTCTTGCTAAGGTAATAGATTGCTTGCTCCTTTCTTCCCGTTTCATCATGTTGTCCCAAAACACAACCGAATGCTCCATCCAGAACTGCGAGATAGAACAAAAGGGGTCTTCCTGGATCTGGCGGAACCAAGACTGGCGGCGTAGACAAGTATTCCTTGATTCTGTCAAAAGCCTTTTGATAGTCGTCAGTCCATTTAGTGGCAGCATCCTTCTTTAGCATCTTGAAGATAGGTTCACAAATAACAGTGGACTGGGCTATGAATCGGCTGATATAGTTGAGCCTCCCCAGAAAACTCATCACATCTTTCTTGTTCTTTGGCGGTGGCAACTTTTGAATGGCTTTGACCTTTGACGGATCCAATTCTATTCCCCGGCGACTCACGATGAAACCCAATAACTTTTCGGCAGGGACCCCAAATGCACACTTGGCGGGATTCAGTTTCAAGTTGTACCTCCTCAATCTATTGAAGAACTTCCTCAAATCTTCCATGTGATCTGTAGCTTTCCAGGACTTGATGATGATGTCATCCACATACACCTCGATTTCTTTATGTATCATGTCATGAAAGATAATGGTCATGGCCCTCATGTAGGTAGCACTAGCATTCTTCAAACCGAACGGCATCATTCTGTAACAGTACATCCCCCACGGCATGATGAATGCCGTTTTCTTCGCATCTTCTTCATCCATCCATATCTGATGGTATCCAGAAAAACAATCGACGAACTACTGCAGCTCATGTTTGGCGCAGTTGTCAATCAATATGTATATACTTGGCAAAGGGAAGTCATCCTTAGGACTGGCCCGGTTGAGGTCCCGGTAGTCGACACAGACTCTAACTTTCCCATCTTTCTTTGGCACTGGCACGATGTTGGCTAACCATGTCGGGTACTCTACCACTCTGAGAACCCTGGCTTTGACTTGCTTGGTAACCTCTTCTTTGATTTTCAGACTCATGTCTGGCTTGAATTTTCTGAGCTTCTGTTTCACTGGCGGGCATGCCGGATCTGTCGGCAACTTGTGAGCCACAATGGATGTGATGAGACCTGTCATGTCGTCATAAGACCATGTGAAGATATCCTCATACTCCATTAGAAACTCGGTGTACTCTTTCTTTTCTGATGGCGACAAATGCACGCTGATACGCGTTTCCTTGACGTTCTCTGCATTCCCCAAATTGACAATCTCAGTTTCATCCAAATTGGACTTAGGCCTATTCTTAAAATTCTCGACCTCCCTGACAACCTCTTCTGGTATTTCGTCCTCTTCTGAATCTATGTCTGTTTGTTGCTTTGCCTCGTTGCAAGTCACAATCGTTAGTTCATCATCAAGATATGTAATAGTAATGCTGTGTAAAATAAAAATAAATGATAGATAAAAGTAATAAGAGCCAGATATAAAAATAAACTTCAAAAAAATGCTTTTGATTAAATTCATAACTGTTCGAAACATCGGAGCTCTTTTCAAAAGTAAAGACAATGCGGAAAAGTAAAATCAACTGAAAAGTAAAATGCGATGCATAATGCGTCGTTTAGCCTTGCTACCCCGAAGCTCTCCGGGCACTGGTGGTCCTGACTGACCAATTGGTGAGGCGTTCTCCTCGGTTCACAGCTTGAATGGAAAGGCCTTCTTTCCCCTCCTCCTCGAAGATAACACAACAATCCATGTCATCCTCCAGAAACAGGTTCTTCATTGCTGCCAGTGCCTCGTCTTCCTCTGATCCATATATAATGTCAGCCGGCTGAAAGGTCTACTCCAGCTGAGGTATGGGGTGTTCCAATGGATAGTAGGGACCGCGCCATGGTGGCGACCAATGGTTGAACTCCTCCCAGGTGTATTCATACCCCAGGCCGAAAGTAGTACTATGCTTCTTCAACTTGATGGGCTTGGTGATGCCCTGGAGATTCTTGCCAAGTCCTTTTCCGGGCTCACACCCGCTCCAATTTAGAATGCTCTCAATTTTGTTATCCCACCACTTGTCTTTGTCTATGGCGTTGACTCGCTCGATGTGATGGTATGTTTCTCCACCTATTTTCCTTCTACCTCCGATCATCGAGATGGTTTGGCGACTGTATATAGGGTTGCTACTGTCGCCATGGATGATCACTTCTTGATGATTCCATTCAAATTTTACAGCTTGATGCAGGGTTGATGCCACAGCCCCAGCGGCGTGAATCCAGGGTCGCCCCAGCAATAAATTGTAGGATGCTGGCACGTCTATGACTTGGAAGTCAACATCGAACCAGGTAGGTCCCATTTGTAAGCACAACCTAATTTCTCCAATGGTGGATCTTTGAGACCCATCAAAAGCCTTGACGTTGATAGCTCTATCTTTGATTTCGTTCAAACCCTTACCCAATGTCCTGAGGGTTATTAGTGGACAGATGTTAAGGCTAGATCCCCCGTTGACCAGGATCCTGGTGATGAAATGATCTTCGCATTGCGCAGTGATGTGCAATGCCTTGTTGTGACTAAGCCCTTCTGGTGGTAACTCATCCTCGTGGAAGGTGATCTTATGGCTTTCCAGTACCTGGCCCACCATATTTGCCATTTCGCCTCCTGTTATGTTGCTGGGAACATAAGCTTCACTTAATATTTTCATTAAGGCGTTTTTATGTGCCTCAAAGCTTTGCAGAAGAGCCAGGATGGAAATCTGCGCTGGTGTTTTGTTCAGTTGCTCAATGACTGAGTACTCTTTGGCCTGTATCTTCCTCCAAAGGTCATCGGGTCCAGTTTCAACAGCCCGCCCAGAGGCTTGCGTGCTGGACTCAACTAAATATTCTGGGGTGTACACCTTGCCTGTCCTAGTCATGCCCTGTGCAGCGATCGCCTCTCCAGTATATGCTCTCCCTTTCCTTCTAGCCTCAGCTGCGTAATCCCAAGGTATGGCGTTCGACTTGAACGGGGTCACATCTGTCATGGAAACCGGAATAGGCATCCTGGGAGGTAACACAGTTACTTCAAATGGTGCAGGTGCTTTTGGGATACCAAACTCAACCTCGATTGGTTTTGGCACCTTTGCAGGAGGCACTTCAAACTCGAGTGGTGCAGACACATTTACTACATCGCCCTCAGAGGGCTGGTTCTGAACAACAATGGGATTGAGGGTAACCGCCGGTTTCTTAGGTTCATCTCCTTCAGCTATCAACCCGATTGACCCCTTGGGGTCCCAGTCATCCTCAACCTCGATCATATGGATGCCCCTAACCTTGTGGTCAGGCAGAGGATGTTGCGGACATTGGGAGCGGGCTCCTTTGCTACAATAACCTTGTTATCGATCAGAGTCTGAATCTTATCTTTCAACGAGCGGCACTCGTCGATGGTATGACCTTTCATTCCGGAATGGTATGCGCAGATTTTGTTGGGATTGACCCATTGAGAAGGATTTTCTAGAGTTATGGCTGGGATAGGAGAAACGTAACTGGCTGCTTTGAGTTTTTCATATAATTGGTCAATTGGCTCTGCTATGGCGGTATACTGCCTGGGCGGTCTTCGGTCGAAATTTGGTCTAGGTCGAGGAAAGTTTTGGCGCGTGGGTGGTGATGGGTAATGAGAAGGTTGGGAGTTGTATGCTTGGTACACACGCGCGGGTTGGGAATATCTTGGTGAAGTGGGTTGATATGTGGGCAGTGGAGGTGATTGGTAGGCAGATGATGGCATTTGGTATGTTGGTGAGGGTGCTTGGTAATTTATGGTAGGTTGATATGTGAGTGGAGTTGAGGGATAGGTTTGGTACTTCATAGGGGAATTGTTCCTTTGCGCAGCCATTATGGAATTTACGTCCTTTTTCTTTGATGAGCCACCAGACTATAAAGCCTTGTTGGTAGCTTGCAATGCCTCGAGGTTAGTGACCATACCATTTTTGATGCCTTCTTCGATCCTTTCTCCCAACTTGATGATGTCGGAGAACTTTTGACCCTCTATTAGCATCAGCCTTTCATATTATTGCGGATCCTGAGCACGGACGAAGAACCTGTTCATCTGTTATTCCTCCAAGGCCGGCCTGACCTTAGCAGCTTCTCACCTCCAACGAGTAGCATACTCGCGAAAGGTCTATGTGGGTTTCTTCTTTAGATTCTGGATATAGAACACATCTGGTGCGTTCTCAGTGTTGAACCTGAATCGGTCCATAAAGTCGGATGCCATGTTCACCCAACTTGTCCATTTCTTTGCATCCCGGCCGATATACCATGATAAAGCATCGCCTTTCAGACTCCTCATGAACAGCTTCATGCGGATTTTCTCGTCCCTCCCAACTCCTACCAGCTTATCACGATACATTCTCAGATGGACCCTGGGATCACCTGTTCCGTCAAACATCTCGAACTTGGGAGGTTTTTACCCCTCCGGGAGCTCAACATCTGGATGAACACAAAGATCTTCATAGTTCAACCCTTCAACACCTTTGCTACCTTCGACACCTTGGACTCGGCTAGTTAATTTCTTGAGTTCAGCGGCCAAATTCTGAATGAGGGAATCTTTGTCAACTAATTTGGGTGCACTTGTAATTGGCTGAGTGTAGTGGGGTATAGTGTCCACAAAGATAGGAGTGTTATGGTCTTTTGTGGTGTTTTGCAGTTCGGGAATGAGTAGTGGAGTGTTGTTGCATGTGTTGCAGGCTTAGGTATGAGTGGGTTGTATTGGTAGTTGTGGGGTATTTTGTGGAGGTGCAGGGTTCTGGGTGTTAACATCAGGAGCGGCAAGAGTGATTGACAGGCTTGCCAGGTTCCGGACTTGGTCCAATTCCTCCCGAAATCTCAGCAAAGTCTGCTCAAGATGAGCAGTAGTCTCCTTGGTAATGGCAGCGTTC
>MU697475.1:0-39700 GCA_026770625.1 Nicotiana glauca | reverse complement strand
ACTCGAGCAGCTTGCTCCCTCCATCTGAGCCCAAACTCATTAAAGCTTTCCTCCGGCCTCTTTTCCATTTTAGACAGCGAGGAGCGATCTGGGGTAACACTCGATTTGCATTGAAAGTATCGGACAAAATATTGAGCCATGTCAGCCAATGTAAGCCACTTATTGACATTTTGACGGCCATGCCAGTCCAAAGATGCCCCAGTTAGGCTTTTACTGAAATATGCCATCATCAAGTCATCTTTTTCTCCAACAATCCTCATTTCATTGCAATAGACCCTCAGGTGGGCCACCGGGTCTCCACGCCCATCGTACAGTTTGAATTTTGGCACTTTGAACCCTGTGGGCAAGCGGGCGTCATGTGGCATAATCAGTTTTTTGCAAGTCATGCTACCCTGGCCTCCCACTCTTTGCTTGCCCCTTAAGGGCTGTTCTGTGCTTTTCAACTTCCTGTGTACCCCATCTCGCCCTTCTCTTTCTGTAACCTTTTCATTTCTAGCATGAAGCTTATCCTGGGAGCTCTTCTTGTATGAATCAAGGACCTTGTGGGCAACATTTGAGGAGTGATATTGGGCATTACGAGCTTTGAGTGGATATTCATTGTTTGGGGTAATGGATACAGGAGGGCAATTTTGGGAAGATGTAACTGGAGGATGAGTGATAGAGTTACTAAGGTAATTGGGAAAATTGTGGTAAGCGGGCGTATCTGGAGAATATGGAGGATCATCTGGCATTGTGTTGGGAGTTTGGGTAAGGGCAGCATCTGGAAAAACCGCAGGGGTGGTGCCTTCCCAGTCATCTAGGCCTGATACATGTCTGTCATATGTTGTCTTAACATCCATACCTCTTCAACCAACCCACTATCCCGTTCAACCAACTGCTTTCGAGCCCCGGTATTAACCAACCCAGTTCTGTTGTTGTCAGTCATTGCCGCTTATCGTTGTGTTGTAGAGAAGAGTTACCACTTTAAAAATCACAAACCAACCACCTTTCTTCTATGAACATAACAAAATGAAGCCATCATGTTAGCGTTAGGGCATTTAACAACAAAAATCTCACATTGCGTGTAATGCACCTAGTCACAATTATCGGTCCTAACATGACCTCAAGGGTCATAAGGTCACTTGGCATCATCCCAATTTGTTCATTTCAACCTCTCCTTTCTTTGCTTTTCTAGCACTTGTTTGCTCGCTCATTTACCTTCCCCTTTTTCTTTCTGATTATCACTCTTTTCTTTCCTCTCACATCTCACATCCCACGGTTTTACCTCTCTTTTTCTTTTCTTTTTCCTTTCTTTTTTTTTTCATTCTTTCCTTTTTTTTTCTTTTTTTTTCTTTTAATAAAAGAAAAATGACTCGATCGAACCTTATGTAGGTTGCCTACGTATCATGACCCCACATGAATCAGATCCTTACGTAGTTCTGGGAGATCAAGAATAAAGTAAACAAACTGACATTATTTTTTTTTCTTTTTTTTCTTTTTTTTCTGTTTTTTTTACCTTAATGACTATTCTGACGAGAAAAGAGAAATGAAGCAGCAAAACCCCTTTTTTTGAATTTTCTAGAATGAATTTTCTATGACCTATTCTAAACTCAACCTTAACGGGCATGTTCTCTTTTTCTTTGAAACAAATACTGTATTAAGGAAAAATCCTAGAAGATAAAAATATTTTTGACTCTTTTTGTTCTTTTTAAGAAAGAAAATCTAAAAATAAACCAAAGAAAATCTATTTTAGATTTTCGTTTCATATCCTGAGGAAAAATTTCGAAACAAGAAATGAAGAAAATAAAAAAAATATTTTTGGATTTTAAATTCTTTAATTAACTAAGGGAGAAACTCTGAAAATAAACCAAAGAAATTTTTTTTCTATTATGTACAATGTCCTAAAGTTCCAGTAAAAATAAAAGAATCTATTTTTTTATTAATTTCCAAAGAGGAACCTTAAACGAAAATATTTTTTGGCTTTTGAAATTAATATATTAAAGAAAACTCGTAAAGTGATACCAAAAGAGAAAAATCATATTTTTTTGAATTTTTAGTTCTAGTATCCTAAAGGAAATATACAAGTAATTTTTTTTGTTTTTGAATTCTAAATATTAATTTCCTAAGAAAACCACCTCAAAGGAATTTTTTTCATTTCAAAAGGAAACTTCTAACGGAAATGTAAAACGCAATTTTTTTGGATTTTTGAGATTAATACCTTAAAGAAAAATTTTAAAAAGGTACTAAAGGAAAATTCTCTTCTTCTTTTTTTTTTTTTTGAATTTTTTATCCTAATATGGTAAAGAAAATATAAAATAATTTTTATTTTAAGTCCTAGATATTACTTGCCTCAAGGAAAAACAACCTCAAATTTTTTTTTTCATTTCAGAATTACTATTCTAAGGAAAACTTATGACTGGAATATAAAATGCAACATTTTTAGATTTTTGAGTTACAACCCATTTTTCAGATGCAAAATACAATAGTAAGAAAAAAACACAACATTACTATACATAACTAAAAAGTAAAGACGACATAAAAAATAAAATAAAAATCTCCTCAAGCAACTTCCGACTGAGCGATCCTGACTGGATGGTCACGGGGTGTCTGTCATGCCCAAACTCATGTAAGTAGATCCATACCTGTATGAAAAGACTCAAACAAACACTAGGTGAGACAATAATACTCCCTATTAGACACATGCAAGACATGATTGAGGTTATTTTTGCAAAATAACTTATTTGGCCGAAAGGTGGCTAGAAGTGCAAAATTTGGCTAAGGCCTCGCAAAGCCAAGAATCTAAACTCACTAGAAAGACCGGACCCTATGTGGGTTGCCTACGTATCACGCCCCGAAAGACGAGAATCAGGTTCGCGTAGTTCGGGCAGATTGGATACGATTGAGAATTAAACAAAAACAACTAATTTAGAGAAAACATATTTTTTCGTCTTTTCCTTGCAAATGAAACATGCAAACTCTTTTGGATTTTCTTTTTCCTCTTTTTTTTGATTTTTGATTTTTTTTTGTAAAATGATAAAAATGCAAAATCTTTTTGAATATTTTCATGCATATATATATTTTTTGTCTTTTTCCTTAATGAAAAATATAACTGAAACAAAACTGGGTCCTACTTGCTTTGTTTTCACACCTCGCCCTCTCTTTTTTCTCTTTTTCTTTTTCTCTTTCTTTTTCTTTCTTTTTTTTTCATTGTTTTTCTTTTTTTTTCATTTTTTCATTTGCCCTCAGCTATCATTGGTCCGCCAAATGACCCTTTTACCCTTAAATAAATGCAACATGTAGCACATAGGATGCATCAAGATGGTCTGTTATTTTGGATACACCTGTCCTAGACGGACCCAACCCTTGTGTTGAGTCCCCTAAATCAAATGCACATGATGCAAACAAGTGTCCTACTAGGGATCCGGGATGAGTTTATTGTTCTTCTAGGTTTAAATCTTAGGTTTATTGGTCTAGATCTGGCTTACCCCAGCGGACAACTCGGACCGAGGGGGAGGCAGCGTACCGGGGATACAGAAGCTCGCCCGGCTTTGCAACTTATCCAAACCTCGTTCTAAATTGAAAAAAGACTCTAACAGAAGAGAAGCTACACGAAGTGCACCCTTCTCCATGATATAAAAGACTCAGAAGGAGGGAGGGATTCGCGACAATTTATATACAATTCAACAAATATTAAAGCGATAAAAATATTTAGCATGTAAGGCATGGAACATATATCAAACCAAATAAAGCCAAATACAACAATTTAACTGAGCTCGAATTCTTGAACCCTGAACCGAAGTTCTGGGTTCTTGTTCCCCAGCAGAGTCGCCAGAGCTGTCACACCTCCTTTTTCCGCTACTGCTTTACTACACCCCGTGAAGAGTATAATAAAAAGGAATTTTTCCACTTAAAGGACAATCGAAATGGGATTCGTTTATTAAGAGATTCAGAGTCGCCACTTGGGAAATTTATGGTGTCCCAAGTCATCGGTTTGAATCCCGAATCGAGGAAAGGGTTTGACTCTGTTTAACAGTCGCAAACCAGAAATCCAGGTAAGGAATTGTGTTAACCCGAGAGAAGGTGTTAGGCACTCCCGAGTTCCGTGGTTCTAGCACGGTCGCTCAACTGCTATATTTGGCTAAAATATCTGATTTTAATGCATGCTTACAATGCAATTTGAAAGTTATTTACCACTTTTTGTCAATTATTATTTTTATTTAAGAAAATGAACGTCGTTTAAGAACGCATTTTCAGATCATGTCACATGAAATGTACTCGGATCCTCGACACAATCTTATTCGACGTTTTCGGATTTGGATTTGGGTCGCATGAAATGCACACCCGAGTTTAGGAAAGTAATATTATTAAATACGTACCTAAAGCAACTACGCGTTTGCAACTTTGCGAGGGCCATGAAATTTGCTAAATGGCATGCCTCGAATTCTAAAGATTGAACAAGATTAATTCAAACGAGGGCCATGCAATTGTCATTTTTTCCTGGGCACAGCGCACCTCAAAATATTCTACTTAAAAGTTCCTATACTAACTCATGAGGGCTACAGGATTGTGGAATATCACTGAACAAATATAGTAAACTGATGAGTGTTTAAAATTACTACAATATCTTTACTACTAACATCCATTTTGAGGCAAAATTGATGAATGAATCTATCAATATAGAAACAGGACCTTTGAATTCTCTTTCAGTAAGAAATGATTAGTTATAGGATAAGAAAACAACAACAAGATAATGTGACTCCTAAAGATACAGATCGAGAGGTCATATATTAATCAACATACGGAAATCAAACGTCAATTTCAACAAGACCAGTATTAGAGTAAAAGATGTGAACACAACTAAACTAAATTAAAGTTCGACGAAAGCTCAAACAATGCATTTAACAGTAAAACTCCACCTCTAGATATCACGAGCAGCAAAATATAGACTTACCCTCAACATAGAAAGTAAGTCGTTTCACCACCAAGATCTGTAAATCCAGCTTTCATTTAACGAAAGTTTTCAGCAATTACACAAGCAACGTAAGCCAACCTACTGAAGCCAAAATTGAATCCGGACAGAGCTCGAACAAACGACTTCGAACAGCACCCCAATCGATCAACCTCGGACCTGGGCTAATTAAAAAAAAAACTCATAGCAAAACACTGGTTCGCCGGATTTTATGCAGGTTCTGAAGCTGTTCCGGCGATTTAGTGCGCTAGGGGGTATGCGACTGGTTCTCTTAGGTCTGTGCGATTCTTGTCATGGCTGAGCCGTCTGAGTACTGTTGCATTTTCCGGCGAGTTGCTGGTCGATTCGGAGAAGAGGAAGTTCAGGGGGTCGGGGGGTGTGAAAGTTGCGCCTCCTCTATTCTTCCTAGGGTTAGCTACTTGTCCTTGGTCATGAATAATGAAGAAGGTGAAGCAGCGTATATGAGGTCCCTCTATTCCGCTCCTCCTCTGATTTTTAGCGTTAGTTTTGTAGGTCTAGGATTAGGTTATTTGGTGTTGGGTATTGGATTTGGGTTGTTATGGGTTAGGTCCGAATTTTTGGGCCTAAAAATGGGTCGTTTGAACCCAAATGTTATTCTTTCCCCGCAACCGAGAATAAAAATACGATCTTATTTAATTAATCCTACGTAGGCAAAATAACTGTTAAAATGAGACTGACAATTAAAATAAAATTATTTTTTGGGTATTTTCAAGATTAAAGTAACTACAAAATATTAATGAAACCATTTTTTTGTAATTTTCGTTTTTGTATAAGGACAAAATATAAAGTACTATTTTTTGTATTTTTTAAAGATTAAAATGACTACAAAACATTAATGAGACTATTTTTTGTATTTTCGAAATTATATAAAAATAAAAAATAAGGTCCTATTATTATTATTATTTTTTGTATTTTTCAGGATTATATTAAAATAAAAATANATTTTTATGATGAAAATAAAGTAAAGAAGTCAAAAATAGTTGAAATAGTTATATTAGGCCTAAATTAAATATTTACATGCTAAAAATGGGTAAAATTTCGGGGAGGGTCAAAAATCACATGTCAACAGGTGTAAATATAAGGGTGGAAATAAATTATTCACCAAAAATGATAATTTTGGGAATACTTATTGGGTTTTATACTGTTAAAATAGATAATAAATTGATTTTAGAAATCTTAGAAAATTGGGAAAAATACAAAAACCTTTGGGCATGCTTATATATGTATACATATGCTATTTTGAAAGCATTTTGGGTATAAAAGTACATAGGGAAAAATTGGGTATCAACACTCGTTAAAAACCTCCCTGAGCAAACCCAATTGGGACAAAACTCGGGTAAGGGAAAAAGAGTACGACTCGGGAGACGCCTTTCAAAAGTGGAAATACTTGAGGTGGGCAACGTTCCAGTTGTTTTGGAGCGTTCTCCCTTCCATTGTTTCCAACTGGAATGCCCCTTTGCTGGCTACTGCTGTGATTTTGTAAGGTCCTTCCCAGTTAGTGCCCAGTTTCCCTTCACTTGGGTCTTTGGATGCCATTGTCTTGGCTTTGAGGACGTAGTATCCCACCTTGAGTGGTCTTATTTTAGCCCTCTTGTTGTAGTATCCTTAGATTTGTTGTTTTTGGGACACCATTCTGATATGGGCCATTTCTCTCCTTTCCTCAGCTTCGTCGAGGTCTTGGAGCCTGTTTGTGTTGTTTTCTGTTCCACTGATATGTGAATATCTTAGGCTTGGTTCGCCGACCTCGACGGGTATGACCGCGTCGGTTCCATAGACCAGCGAGTACGGTGTTTCCCTCGTGCTGGATTTGGGTGTGGTCCTGTGTGCCCACAGCACTTCGGGTAGCAGCTCGGGCCATAGCCCTTTGGCGTCCTCGAGTTTCTTCTTTAGTATGTTTAGTATTGTTTTGTTGGAGGACTCTACTTGGCTGTTGGCGACGGGGTGATATGGCATGGAAAATATCCTCTTGATGTGCCATTTCTCGAAGAATTCGGTGGTTTTTTGACCGATGAACTGTCGTCCGTTATCACAACTAATTTCTTTGGGGATGCCGAAGCGGCATATAATATTTTTCCATATGAAGGCGATCACCTCCTATTCGCGTATTTGTGCGTACGCACCTACTTCTACCCACTTAGAAAAATAGTCAGTTAAAACTAATAGAAATTGTACCTTTCCCCGGCCTGCGGGTAGGGAGCCGATTATGTCCATTCCCCATTTGATGAAGGGCCATGGGGAGGTGACTTAATGGAGGGGCTCTCCTGGTTGGTGTATCATGGGGGCGTATTTTTGGCATTGTTTGCATCGGCGAACGTATCTTGTTGCCTCCTTCTTCATGGTAGGCCAGTAGTAGCCGGCCCGTATGATGCATCGTACGAGGGCGCGGTTGCCTGTATGGGCACCGTAGTGGCCATCGTGTACTTTTTCGAGTACCGGCCTCATTTGGTGCGGCCCTAGGCATTTGGCCAAGGGTCCGCCAAACGTTCTTTTGTAGAGGTCATTGTTTATTAAGCAATACCGAGCAGCTTGCGTGCGGAGTTTCTTTGCCTCTTTCCTGTCGGATGGCAGCGTCCCGTCCTGTATATAGGATATAAACTGGTTGCGCCAGTCCCAAGTCAAATTTAGAGAGAATACCTTGGTATGATCAATGGCGGAGTGGAGGAGGGTGACCACGCTTTCTTTGTTGAAATTTTTAGTGGCCGTAGCCAATTTTGCTAAACTGTCTGCTTCGATATTTCGCGCCCTTGGGATCTGTTCTAAGCGGCACTCGTCGAACTCAGCTGTTAACCTACAGATTTCTGACTGGTACTTTTGCAGCCTCTGTTCTTTGATCTGGTAATTCCCAGCTACTTGGTTTACTACGAGCTGGGAATCGCAGTGGAGGATGAGTCGGCGGGCCCCATATTTGATGGCCAGTTTCATGCCTGCAATAACGGCCTCATACTCGGCCTCGTTGTTAGTCATTTCAGGGCATCGTATGGACTGGCAAATTGTTTCACCCGTGGGGACCTCGAGGACGAGTCCCAGTCCCGATCCCGATGCATTAGCGGCGCCATCAGTGTAGAGGACCCACAGGTCGTTATTAGTGGAGTAATGTTGTGCCTCAAGTTCTGCTTTTGGCAGGATTTTTGCGCTAAAGTCGGCTATAAAATCGGCCAGAACTTGCGACTTAATGGCGGTTCTTGGAAGATACGAGATGGCGTGCTCGCTGAGCTCAATGGCCCATCTTGCGAGTCAGCCCGATAATTCAGGCTTGCGTAAGATGCTTCTTAATGGGAAGGTCGTTACCACTTTTGTGGGGTGGCACTGAAAATAAGGCCGTAGCTTTCGTGAAACTGTGACCAGTGCCAATGCCAATCTCTCGAGGTGTGGGTATCGAGTTTCGGCGTCCACTAGGGTTTTGCTAATATAATAGATAGGGGATTGTGTACCTTTGTTTTCGCGAACTAGGACGGCACTGATAGCGACCTCAGATACGGCCAGATACACCAGCAGTGGTTCGCCTGGACTCGCTTTGACCAGCAAGGGCGGCGAAGACAAGTACACTTTCAGCTTTCTCAAGGCTTCGACGCATTCCTCGTTCCACTGTAGTCCTTGATCTTTTTTCAGCACGTTGAAAAATTTATGGCACCTATCGGATGACCGCGAGATGAATCTGGACAGGGCAGCTATACGCCTCGTCAGCTTCTATACATGTTTCTTGCTACTCAGCACCTCAGGTATTGCGTCTATTGCCTTGATCTGGTCTGGGTTGACCTCGATGCCTCGTTGCGATACGAAAAACCCTAAGAATTTCCCCGAGGCCACACCGAAAGCGCATTTCTTGGGGTTCAATTTCATCCCGTACCTCCTCAGTATCTCGTAGGCCTCTTTTAGGTGGTCGATATGATCTTCCTTCTTTGCCGATTTTACCATCATATCGTCAATATAGACTTCCATGGTCTTACCGAGTTGATCCTTGAACATTCTGGTTACGAGCCTTTGGTATGTGGCTCCCGCATTTTTGAGCCCGAAGGGCATTACCTTGTAGCAATATGTTCCCTAGTGAGTGATATGTTGTAGCCAGAGTATGCGTCTAGGAAACTTAGCAGCTCATGCCTTGCGGTCGCGTCTATCAGCTGATCGATATGGGGCAACGGGAAGGAATCATTTGTGCATGCCTTGTTCAAGTCGGTGAAGTCTACACACATTCTCCACTTCCCGTTTTTCTTTTTAACCATGACAACATTAGAGATCCATTGAGGGTACTTTGATTCCCTGATGGAGCCGTTAACTAGGAGTTTGTCCACTTCCTCGCCGACTGCTTCGTTGATAGCGGCATTGAATTTTCTTCTCATTTGCCGCACAGGCAGGTGTAGCGGGTCGACGTTCAGCCTGTGAGCGGCGATTTCTCACGGGATCCCTGGCATGTCTGAATGGGAAAAAGCAAACAGGTCTGCATGGTTAGATAAAAATTCTCGATACTTACTTAGATTTGAGAGGCCGTGCCCGATGTATGCTTTCCTTGAAGGATCGTCGTTATTTAGTTGGACTGGGTCGAGGTCTTCGACCGTAGCCTTGCAGGCTTCTACGACCTCAGGGTCTTTAGTGGCATTTTCTGTCGGGTAGACCTTAGTCCCCGACATGGCTGATTGTTATGCGTCTGCGCTCGCCCCTTTAAGCTGCTTGGTGTGGGCACAGTCTTGAGCTATTTTATAACATTCCTGGGCGGTACGAGGCTCGCTTCTAATGCTGAATACTCCCCACGGGGTGGAAAATTTGATTATTTGATAGAAGCTCGACGGGACCGCTCTCATGGCGTGTATCCACGATCGTCCGATGATGGCGTTGTATGACGTTTCCTGGTTCATTACGTGGAAAGTTGTTTCCAGTGTGACCCCTCCTGCTAGGACGGGTAGTGATATCTTCCCGGAGGTTCGTTCTACTGCATTATTGAAACCAGTTAGTGTTATGCAGCGCGATATTATCTTATCCTCGAGTCCCATTAGTGCGAGGACCCTTGGGTGGATAATACAAGCGCCGCTACCGTCATCAACCATAATTCTTTTAACATCCGTATCTGCGATACGTAAAGTGATAACTAAAGCATCGTAATAAGGGAAAGACAAACAATCAGCATCGAACTTATCGAAGGTGATACTATCTTCGAAGTCGTCATACCATTCGTTGGCGATAGTTCGCTTCAGTTTGTGCGTCGTGGTGAACTTGACATGATTGATTGCCGAGTCGTTGCCGTCCCCGATGATCATGTTGATCGTGCATGTTGGTGATGGCGGCTTTGGTGGCCCGTGGGGATGCTCCCGTCCACGTGCAAAGTTGATTTTTCCTTTGTCACTGAGCAGCTCTCTCAGGAACCCTTAGTTCATCATCCTGACCACCTCTTGCCGTAGGCCTATACAATCTTCGGTTTTGTGCCCTCGCTTATGATGGAACTCGCACACGGTGTTTTATTTTCTGGTAACGGGATCTGACTTCATCCTTGGCGGCCATTGTACCATGTTGCCCAGCATCTCAAGTGCGTACACTATCTCTGAAGGGGATACACAAAAGTTATGGGCAGATAATAAAGGGGGCATACCTCCGTCGTTTCGTAGGGGAGCAACGTGCCTAGGCGGCAGTGGGTGAGAGGATCTGATGTAGGGTTGGTGTCTCTCCCTATTGAGATGTGGGACTTGTTCCCGTCGTCCTTCGTTGCGTCGGTCTCTCCTGATTTCTGATTGTATTTTTGTTAAACGTTGGGTCGGCCCATTGAGGTCGTCCTCATCTGCATGTACCTCAGCGCAATAGGCGTTGTGAATCTCTTCCCACGTGGTGGGCGGGTACTTCATGAGACGACTTAGTAGTTTTTTGGTTGCCCTTGAGCCGTCCCTGCTTAACCCGTTCTGGAAAGCAGCGACCGCCATGCCTTCCGACACGTTTGGTAGGCTCATCCTTACTCTGTTAAATCTGGCTAGGAAGTCCATGAGTCCTTCCCTTGCGGTTTGCAGAACAGCGAAGATGTCGTTGACCCTCGCTTCTGCTTTATTTTCTCTTGCATGGGCGGTGACAAACTTGTCCGCCATTTCCTCGAACGTATAAATGATTTTGGCCGTTAGCTGGGAATACTAGGTCAGTGCTCCTCCTGTTAGTTTTTCGCCGAACTTTTTCAGCAGCACAGACGGTACCTATTCTTTTGATAAGTCGTTACCTTTTAATGCAGTGACATAGTGGATCAAGTGGTCTTCGGGATCTGTAGTTCCGTCGTACACTCTCAAATAAGGAGGCATTTTGAAGGTTTTTGGGATGGAGTATTGTGCAACCTCTTCCGTGTAGGGTTGTTCAATAAACCTCCCCACATCACGCTTTGGCAGCAGTTTGGGAGCACCAGGGATCTTGTCCACCCTCTCCTGATGTTCTTTCATATGGTCACGGAGTGACCTGTTTTCGTTCTCCATCTCCTGCATCTTTTGGAGGATGGCTGTGAGCGTGCCACCATTGGCCCGAGTATCGATGAGCGCATTGTTCGCTTGTGCGATCTCGGGTTCTTCTTCGACTGCAGTAAGATCTACTGTCGGCGTGCATCTGACATTGTTTTGGGGTGACTTTTTAACCAAGCCACTCAGAGTGCTTGGTAACCATTCTTCCAGTAGTTTCCTGACCTCTGGGGGTGCTTCTTCAGTCTCGAGTGTAGAAGCACCTTTTTCCCGCAAGATCGTTAGATCTTCGGGTGGTGGAGGTGGGATTTCTCCGCTTGTGGTGGTGCTAGGGGTTGCAATCAAAATCCCCTCTCCACCGGCTTCGTTGAGAGGACCGATGAGATTGGTTGCAACATCTGCTATTGTTTTCATTCTTGCGCTATTGTCAGTCATTTTTTGCTTTTGTGTTGTAGAGAAGGGTTTTCGATGGTTCTCTAGGTGCAAACTATGGTTTTGATTCTCGAAATTCCCACAGACGGCGTCAAATTATTTGACTCAAAAATTATATTCGAACTTTATAAGCCTAAAAACAATCGAAAATATGTAAGGGTAAATCGTAATCAAATATAATAAGCCCAAGAGATGATTGTCACTTCAAGATGTTTGTAGATCTGTAAATGTGTGAAAAAGTAGACTTAGCTTAAGAGAAAAGCAACAGTTGGAAAAACCAAGAGAGAAAGAGATAGAGAGAGAGAAGTTGCATTCTTTTTCCGAATCACCCTATTACAACGTGAAGTTCTCCTTTATATAGTAGGAGACCTTCCTCGAAATAATCAAAATAAAGTACAAAAGTTGGTGGCTTCCACTCAGTAAAAAAGGTCAGGCACTAAACGACGTCACTTCTTCTTTACCAACTTGGGCCGTGCCCCTATCGTAAGGGACGTGCCCACTCGGCACGAGTACGTTGTGAGCCAAATTTAACCCTATACAGTTATTTTCTCTAATACTTCCTAAACCCTAAACCTTGAACTCTTGCTAGAGTATTTTAGCAGTCGGGCAAGGTTGGAGTATTTGTTCATCAAAGTTTTATTTGTATTCTTGATCCGACAAAAAGCGTGTGTACTTTTTTATCTTTAATAAACTTTTGACTCATGCTACGTTCCTTTGTAAAACATTTGTCATTTAATAAACTTATTATGAGCTGGACTCCTTTTCACGTCAATGAAGGAAACCGGTATAAAATTTTGAGTTTTTTCCTTTTTAATTAGACGACACACAAGTTCGTTCAAATTTCAAAATATTGGTAACTTTAGCACCTAGTTGCAACTCAATACTATGCGACTTTTTTGCCTTTTTTGAAATGGAAATTATAAGCATCGTTACTACTAGAAAACAACTTCTATATTTGTTATTTGGTGAACCGGAATCGATTGTACTTAGGAAAGACTTTTTACAGTTTAACTAAAAATTACGGATTTAATTAATACTTTGGATTCAAAACTCATAGCGTTTTAATCAAAATTTTGTGGCGATTAAAGTCACACAAGCTGACAATTATCTAATTAGATATCAAATGTAAAAACAAAGTGGGGTTTTTACTACTTGTCAATATCACTAATATGTACATATGATCCTCGGGTATAAACCTTAAATCATTCCTAAACTTGGCTCAGATTATTAGTATTCTCCCCGAACTATGCATGGTTTTAATTACCCCCTTCAACTTGGTTTTTTGAGGATCATTACCCCCTAGACACTGATGTAGCAAAAATTATGGGTGCACTCGCCCTCCACGTAGATTTTCTGTTAATATACTATTTTTTTGAAAAATAAAATATTTTTTACCTTTTTAAGAATATAACTTTTTTAGATAATTTTTTTCGAATAAAATTTATAATAAAACTTGGATATAACTACATTATTTAGGCTAAATATTTTTATTTTCCAAAACTAATAAAGTTTTAGTTAATCTTTTTTTGAATTTGACCTCAAAATAAAGATTTATACCATTTAAAATAAATATTCAAGACATCTAAAAAGTTATAAAAAATACATAGTTGAAATATATAATGTCCAATTGCAAGAAATTTCATGTGCATTTTTACACTTTTTTTATTTCTTCTTTTGATGAAATGACTATTTATTTCAACTATGTATTTTTTATAACTTTTTAGATGCCTTGACTATTTATTTCAGTTGCACAAATTTTTATTTTAAGGCCAAATTCAAAAGAAGATTAACTGAAACTTTATTATTTTTGACAAATAAAAATATTTAGCCTAAATAATCCAAGTTTTATAATAAATTATATTCGAAAAAATTTATCTAAAAAGTATATTCTTAAAAAGGTAAAAAAAATATTTTATTTTTCAAAAAAAATGACATAGAGACAAAAAAAATCCACGTGGCAGATGAGCGCACCCACACTTTTTGCCACATCAGCGTTTAGAGAGGTAACGACTCTCAAAAGGCCAAATTGAGGGAAGTAATTAAGACCGGACATAATTTGGAGAGGATATTTATAACCTGAGCCAAATTTAGGGTGATTTAAGGTATTTTGCCTATGATCCTCTATACCCTTCATGAATTTATGAAGAAAAAGTTTCCTAGGGATCATTACAAAGTAAATTGCTTGATGATAAAGGCTTGATTCAAGGACTCTTATCTATTTCCCTTTCAGTCCAAAAAAAAGGCTTAATTTAAGGAACATGTTCAAAATAATGAAATTGAAAAAGAAAAGTGCCACTGCATAGACATACTTCTTCTGATTCAGTTTATTCATTATTGCTTGTTTTAAAAAGAGTGATACATTTTTATATTTTTATAACAATTTAACTCTAAGGTTCTGATTTTACCTTTTTTGTACTCTGTCACATCTCCTTTTTTACACACCTATCCCGAAGGATAGTGTATAAGGGAGTTTTTTCAATTTAAGTGATATTATTCTAAATGGGATTATTTATTTGTTTCAGAGTCGCCACTTGGGATAGGTTTGGCTTTTGGTGTCCCAAGTCACCGGTTTATCTTGAATACCAAATCGAGAAAAAATTTGACTTTCCGAATGGAGTCTACGAACCAGAAATTCTGAATAAGGAATTTTGTTGACCCGGAGAAGGTGTTAGGCACCCCTAGATCCCGTGGTTCTAGCACGGTCGCTTAAACTATTATAAGTGGCTTAATATCTGATTTTAATACATGTCATCGTGTAGTGCAATTTTAAAACTATTTATCGCTTTTAATTAATTTTTCGGAAATTGAACGTCGTTTAAAACATGTTTTTGGATCACGTCACATGAAATGCACCCAGATCCTCGACACATTTTATTCAACGTTTTGGGATTTGGATTTGGATCACATAAAATGCACACCCGAATTTAGGAAGGTAAAATTATTAAAGAACGCGCCTAAAGCGACTAACGTATTATTAACTTTGCGGGAGGCCATGAAAATTCGCTAAATGGCACGTCCCGAGTTCTAAATATTTTTAATGAAGTAATTAAAGAGGGCCACACAATTTGTGAATTTTGTTTGGCGCGGCGCACCTCGTTTTATTTTAAAGGCCATCCTAAAAGGACTATTGTTCTCTATTAAATATTGTCTATAAAGGCCTAATTAATTAACATTGTTAATAAACTATTATTAAAAGCATTTGAACGCACTTGGGCCGCAAGATCAAGTCCAAACCCAAACAAAAGGATCTTCATTATTGAAAAATCCTCTTAATTCAAGTTTCCTACTTAACTTGAAAACCCCAAGCCTATAATTCAAATTTTAAAATCCTTAAATCTAATAGCTTCAATAAGCAAGATGGGGCTTTCAGCATGCTGGGCCTCGAAGCCAGCCTATGGAAATGACAGGTCACTTCAGCTTTGTTCATATAAATCATTTAAAGCTTGGGCCACAATCACAAGCCCAATTTGAAAATAAAATTACTGGCCTTGATCAGTCCATAATCTGGTGAGACTAATCAAATAGCAGAAGGAGGAAACTGATAATATTTGGGCCTCTAATTATTCAGTTAAGGCCACGTTTAGACCTAGTCCAAAGGGCCTCAACTTTCTTTCAAGCTAATTGTTGAGTTTTGACCCAAAAACAAGAGCCCAAATTAAATGTTGATTTTAAATGGGATCTCACAATACTGATCTCAAATCAAAAATTAAATTTAACGATTTATAAGCAAACGGACAATTCAAATTTGTCCAAATCAGACACCTGCTCATTTTAATTCAAATTTCATGTTCGTATGTTGATCTTGTTTGAGCTGATGAATTACTACACTAATATCTGAACTTCACCAACAAAAACTAAATTGATTAATATTTTTAACTAAAGAAGATGCCTGGTTTATTGAGCACAAATTTTACAATTTTAGTTCCCTGATCTCAAGTTTAAACTACTGAAATTAACCACTGCAATACAAAACTTTTTCAAACGTCCATCAGGCACGAATTAACACTACTAATACTCCTAAAGTTACATCAGACTAGAACTAAACTACTAAAATGGGCGTTCACGAGTTCACAGTCCTATTATTACAAATAATGATCTGAACTTGTAATGTACTTACAGAATAATAACGTCGGTTTCAAACCTATGCTGAAAATTCAGTAGAATCCAAACAGTCCAAAATTCAACTAAACTATACTAAGTGATACTAGACACAGCATTCAAATTATGCTGAAAACAGTTCAAACAATCCCAAACAGTCCAGCTTTTTTTTTTACAAATAAAAATACAATTAAGTCCTGAAATTATTCGAAATACAGTGATGAAATTTAACAAAGGCACCAACACAGTACTTCATTGCATTTTTTCAAAACTTGAGAGCTACATGATGTGTACCTAGAATTGAGGCAAAATAAGAAGAAGGCAGAATCAGCAGTAGCAATGAACAGTAATTAACAGCAGTTTCGAATTAATTCCACCTAGAAAATGCTATCAAATGACCCAGAGAGTGATTTTACTCAAATAACACAGCAGCAAGCATATAATCCAGCTTGAATTACCTAAATGAAAACTCAAAATACCTCAGGAGTCTCTAAAAACCCTCAGCTACTGAAATACAGGAACACTTAAGCCATTCTCAACCTTAGATAAACTGAAAATCCAATTTGTAACTTAGAACTTCAGGATCACCCTAAGATCACTCAATGGAATAGTGATTTTTGTTTTGGAGTTTTTAGCCGCCTGAATTCTAGTATATTGTCAGTGCTTCCAAATATTTTTGAATTTCAAATTTTAGATCTCTGGACCTCTAAGAATTTGTGTGAATTTTTCAGATTTCAAAAACCTGTCAAACAAGGCTAGGGGTATGCCTTTTTATAGGAAAAACTAGGGCAGCATAAGATTTTTTATTTTACACCCTAAGTCCCTCTTTTATTTTTATATTTTAGCTAGTTAGTCTTTTACTTATTGGCTTGTTGGCCAAGTAACACTACTAAATCCTTGAAATTCTAATTGAGACCCCATCTAGTAGGGGTTTCTAATTTCAGTTACTGCCATATTCCCTATTTTACATTACCCCAATTACCCCCCCTTAAACTCCTGAAATTTCCTAAATCTACCAAACAAGAGTCTGGGCTAAACGACCCAATTCAATGGGTCTGAATAGGCCCACAAGAACTTATTACTGGGTCTAGTGGCCATGCCACAATTGACATGGAACCCAATCGACCCACAACAACAGAATCAGGAGCAGTAAAACAAAATCAACTCAGCCCTTAATACTGAGTGATTAATAGTATGACAAGACTACACCAGAAGACAAACAAAACAAAAAATAAAATAAACTAAACTAACAGTATGAATCACAGATAGGCATATGTGAAATTAAACTAAAAGAAAGGAAAAAGAAGCATGTATAGCAGAATGAAAGGAAAAAGAAAATCAACAAAGGGAAGTAAAACTTACCCTAAACGGACCAAGAAAGGAAGCTTGAAACTCCAGACCCTCAAATTCTTGGTCCAAATTGATGTTAATCACATGTTCCCATAAGGAACAGGCAAGTAAAATCCATTCGCACTAAGGATGACCACAGGATCTTGATTAATTACCCAAATTAGGGTTTCGTTTCCAATTAGGTATTTAGAGGATTTGGCTAAGGTTTGAGGGAAAATACACTGATATTAGGAATGAGAGAAGGCTAGGGTGGTTAGGGTATAAGTTTGGGGGTGTTTGGGTAGTGGCGCCGCCACCGAAGAAACAAGGGCGGCGGCTAGGGTTTTAGATTTTTGGGGGATTTCGGTGGGATTTGAGGGGAAATGTTTGTATATCCATGATGAGGAGAGGAAGGTGGTACTGTGGTAAAAATTTAGGAGCTATTAGACGATCACTATCGGTGGAGGCTATTTTCGGTCGGCGGTTCACGGTGGCATTACTGGTGAGGGTTTGGAGACGATGAAGGGGTAAAGGGGGGGGGTTTATTCAGACATATATATATATATATATATATATATATATATATATATATATATATATATATATATATATATATATATATATATATATATATATATATATATATTAAAGGCTCGTCCAGTTCCCATCCGTTGGATGAAGAAAATCAAGGGTCGTGATTAAAACTTGAGGAAACGGGGTCCTTTGGTGAGGTGTGGAGGCTGGACAGGGTAAGAGGTGGGTGTGGACTGGGTCAAGTGGTTCTTTTTTGGACGGGTTTAAGGGGAAATTTGGTTTGGGTTGGGGCATTAAATCAAAGGCTTGCCCAAATTTAAACCTTTTTCCTTTTATTTCCTTTTTATCTTTTCTTTTCAAATTAGAATAAAACTAAAATTAAATTTTAAAACTAAATTAATTAACCATATAAACTAATTAAACCTCATAATATTTACAAAAATTAATTAATTCCTAAACTGAAAGCAAAATGTAATGAATTCGAAAAATTAGATGTAAAAAAGCAAAGAGAGCAATAACTAATTATCTAAAAAATACAAAATTAGGTCCTAAATGCAAATGCATTATTTTTATATTTTTTATAAATTATAATAATTAGAATGCACACAAAATACAAACAAATTATGCAACTAATTTCTGAAAATCAAATAATAAAAAAAAAGCAAAATCCTAATTTTAAGAGTTCTATAAGAGTAATTCAAGCGAGGCAAAAATCACGTGCTTACAGCTGCACCTCTTTGCTCGGAGACACGAAGGGTTTTCGGGCAAAGAAAAATGAGCAAACATGAGAGATTTTTGCCTGCTTGGCACTCCATGAGAAGCATTTTTGAAAAATATCTGACCGAACCTACTTCAAAGGTTGCCTACATATCCTTGGCTATAAAGGAATCATGTTAGTGTAGTTCTGAAAGTGTTGGTAGCTGGGACTACCAGGAGATGTGATTTCACTATTGTTGCTGCTACTACTGCTTGCTAACCTCCTTATTACACCAAAAGGAAAATCAAAGTTAAGCTAGATATGCCTATCAACTATGAGTTACAAGATTCCTATCTATAAATCTCTTGAAGCTTGATCTTGAGTCTTAACTGATTTTGCTGTGGACTCCGATCTGAATCTTGATGCTCGCAAGCTGTAGGTGCTGGTTCTTTCTTTATCACTTGGATCAAAGCGGGACATGCGGAGCTTGTGACTTCAACCGAGTTTTGAGCAGTCCACATCTCTGTTTACTTTGGCATTTTGAATTTACTTCTTTTTGTTCTTTTCTTCTTCTTTATCTTGGATTAAGACCCATCCCTTTGGGTCATCTCGAACACTTGTCCCCTGAGGTCAAACCTGCTCAGACACCAAAACAAACAAACGAATAAAATTTTCTGCCCCAGTTTTCACTAAGAAAATTTCATGAGTTATTTATGACAAAGTCTAAACTCATTCTCTTTCTTTTTTTCATTTTCAAGAATTGTATTTATATATGATGGAACGGATTAGGGAATGGAACCCTGTTTCTAAAACGCTCAACTCAGGGGTTGGAGCCCTAATGTTGGCTAAAAGGGAAAATCTCAGGGATTGGAGCCCTAATGTTGGCTAAAAGGAAAAAAGGCTCAACTCAGGGGTTGGAGCCCTAATGTTGGATAAAAGGAAAAATGCTCAACTCAGGGGTTAGAGCCCTAATGTTGGCTAAAGGGGAAAAACGCTCAACTCAGGGGTTGGAGCCCTAATGTTGGCTAAAGGAAAAATGCTCAACTCAGGGGTTGGAGCCCTAATGTTGGCTAAAGGAAAAATGCTCAACTCAGGGGTTGGAGCCCTAATGTTGGCTAATGGGAAAAAGGCTCAACTCAGGGGTTGGAGCCCTAATGTTGGGTAAAAGGAAAAATGCTCAACTCAGGGGTTGGAGCCCTAATGTTGGCTAAAAGGGAAAACGCTCAACTCAGGGTTGGAGCCCTAATGTTGGCTAAAGGAAAAAATGCTCAACTCAGGGGTTGGAGCCCTAATGTTGGCTAAAGGAAAATACGCTCAACTCAAGGGTTGGAGCCCTAATCTTGGCAAAAGGGAAAAACGCTCAACTCAAGGGTTGGAGCCCTAATGTTGGCTAAAAGGAAAAATGCTCAACTCAGGGGTTGGAGCCCTAATGTTGGCTAAAAGGAAAAATGCTCAACTCAGGGGTTGGAGCCCTAATGTTGGCTAATGTCTCTCTTTTTTATTTTCTGATAAGATGCAAGAAAGAACTTGGAGGAAACTTCCCTTTTGCATTGATTATTTGCTGCAAAATTGTTTCAGCACTCGCGCGTTTCTATTCTATTGGTTGCACCCACTTTTGTGCGGTTGCCTGGATTGCACCTGTTTTAATTTTCAAAGAGAAAAACAATTTGTTAGTTTGAAAAGGTTGTTGGTTTTGTGGCCTTGATTGCTTGATCTCGGCCTATCTTTGGTCGAGACTCTCTGCTACTTGTCGGTTTTGAAGATGATTTTCTCTTTCAATCCGCAGGACTCAACTTTCAAGATTTCATGTTGACTTGCCCGCCTGGGGCTCCGCCTTTCACTTTAATTTACTCTGAGAACCTTTGTCCTTGACTTTCTTTCCTTTTCAATGTCTTTGCTTTGAAAACATAAACAGTCATGGCCAGTCGGGATTGGCTTGATACACTCGCTGAGGCTGGGTATTTTCCTTTAATTTTTGCCAGGCAAAGCCCTATAAAACTAGTCCTGCCACCTTTTCTTTGTAATAGTTTCGGAATCAAAGTTAGACCGAAAGGGATTCAAGGAAAGGATAAACAAAAGACAAGAAGATGAGTCTAAAGAGAAGCGTCCCTTTTGGGGGGAAAGAAGGACTTATCTGGGAGCGCATGTAGGCTTCAAATAAACATGACATGCTTCTTGGACTGGATGCCTGACCCACAAAAACTTTCCAGCTTCCCAAAAACTCATTGATCCATGTTTCAAAACCAGGGAACCTTGTCATGACTCTTTTAGTGGTGAGGTGTCTTCTTTTCGGCCGACAGTGCCCTTTGCGGGTTTTCACCAATTGACCTCTCTCATTTCTCTTCTCACCATCGCTCGATAGTGCTCTTTACGAGTTTTCACTAAGCGAACTCTCTCATTTTCAATTTCTCTACTCACCGTCGCCCTATGTTGCCCGTAGGTTTTCACCGATAAGACTCTCTCATTTTATTTCTTTCAATTTGGATTGCATCAGATTCCTACAATGATGTTTTTCACTTCCCACGCCTTTGCCAATTGATCGGAAGGTCTTGGACAAGGTTTCTGGGTAAAAAGAATCTTAGATAAAATTATAACTTTGGAACCATTTTGGCGGGCTCATGGCCGAGCCATTATATCATCTGGCCCAGTTTCACTTTTTGGGGGAATTGGGATTTTTGTTTTGGTGTGACTGAACCCCAGAGAGAGGCTGCCTACGTATCCTTTTGGAATCAAGTCATACGTAGTTTAGGGAAAATATTTATTTTGTTGTTTTTGTTTTTGTTTTTCTTTTCTTTCTTTCTTTTTCTTTTCATCCTTTTTTTCTTTTTCTTTTTTTTTGATAGTACTTTCGGGTTCCAAAGAGGGTAGCCAAAGAAGAGTAACCGGCTCAAATGGTTTTGCGAAGGGCTGATAGTGTTTGGGTAGCGGGAAGGAAAGCCTTCGTCATCTCAATTGCACAAAAGTCATGACCATCGGAGATTAGACATAGTACCATTTTACTGCATCCGCATTGACATCTGCTTCGGGATCATTTCCTTCGATATCTCCCAAGTATAATGCTCCTCTTGGCAATATCTTTCTGATATTGTACGGACCCTTTTAGTTCGGAGAAAATTTTCCTTTTTCTTCCTGATGATGGGGGATAATGCGTCTTAACACGAGTTGTCCCACTTCAAAGTTCCTGGGACACACTTTCTTGTTATAAGCGCAGGCCATCCTTTATTGGTACAGCTGTCCGTGACAAACTGCGACCATCCGTTTTTTGTCAATTAATGACAACTGCTCCAGCCGAGTCTTGACCCACTCCCTATCCTCAATCTTTGCTTTGATGATTATCTGGAGTGAAGGGATTTCTACATCTACGGGTATAACAGCCTCAGTTCCATAAACCAATAGGTATGGGGTTGGTCCCACTTATGTGGGCACTGTGGTGCGGTATCTCAGTAATGCAAAAGGCAGCTTTTCATGACATTGCCTGGAGCTCTGAATCATCTTTCTCAAAATCTTCTTGATGTTCTTGTTGGCTGCTTCAACGGCACCATTGGCTTTGGGCCGATAGGGAGTAGAATTTCTATGCATTATTTTGAATCGTTCGCATACCTCTTCCATCAAACGACTATTCAGGTTTGCAGCATTGTCTGTGATGATAGTTGCAGTAATACCGAAATGGCAGATAAGATTAGAGTGCACAAAATCTACCATCGTTTTCTTGGCGACTGACTTGAGAGTGATGGATTCAACCCACTTCGTGAAGTAGTCAATAGCAACCAATATGAATCTTTGTCTGTTTGAGGCTTTTGGCTCGATTGACCCAATGACATCCATACCCCAGGCAACGAATGGCCAAGGTGCTGACATAGGATCCAGTTCTATTGGAGGTGCATGAATCAAATCACTATGCACCTAACACTGATGGCATTTCTGGACGAAGCTAAAGCAGTCCTTCTCCATAATTATCCAATAATACCCTGCCCAAAGGATTTTCTTTGCCAAAACATACCCATTCATAGGAGACCCGCATACTCCTGCGTGGACTTCATGCATAATTCTCCTGGCTTCTTCGGCGTCAACACATCTTAACATGTTGAGATCCGGGGTCCTCTTGTACAAGATATCACCACTAAAATAAACCACTTGCATGTCGTCTAATGGTTCTCGTTTGATCTCCAGTAGCTTGCTCAGGGTATTCTTGCATTTTCAGAAATCTTTTGATGTCGTGATACCACGGCTGGATGGTTGGATCTGCTTCAATCGTGTTACAATAACCATGCCTTTCCTTGATTTAAATCTCCAGAGGATGAATATGGGCATTGCCTGGGTAAGGCAACATCGAAGCTAGAGTTCATTGTGACACCGAGGAATGTACCTGAATTCTATCGACTTGAACCGCTTGCTGAGATCTTCCACATGATGCCAATAGGGAATGAGCTTAACATCTCAAGTCTCCCACTCTCCGTGCGCTTGCCGGATAATCAAATCGGAATCCCCCATGATCAATAACTCTTCAACGTCTAAATCAATCGCCATGTTCATACCCATGATGCAGGCTTCATATTCAACAGTATTGTTTGTGCAGAAAAATCGCAGCCTGGTTGTAGCCGGGTAGTGTTGACCGGTAGGTGAGATCAAAATTGCCCCCAATTCCCACACCTCTGGCGTTTACTGCTCCACCAAAGAACATTTTCTGGGCATGAGTGTCTTCAAAGATTGCTTCTATTGAATTTACCTCTTCATCTGGGAAGTAGGTGCTCAAAGGTTAGTATTCCTCATCAACCGGGTTTTCATCCAGATGATCTGCCAACGCCTGGACTTTCATCACCGTGCGAGTGACGTAAACTATGTCAAACTCAGTGAGTAGAATCTACCACTTTGCTAATCTCCCCGTGGGCATCGGTTTCTGGAATATGTACTTCAAAGGATCCAACCTGGTTATGAGGTAGGTGGTGTAGGCTTGCAGATAATATCTTAGCTTCTGAGCGACCCAAGTCAAAGCACAGCAGGTTCTCTCCAGCAGAGTATATTTTGCTTCATAACTGGTGAACTTCTTACTCAAGTAGTAGATCGCCTGTTCTTTCCTAGTTACATCATGTTGCCTGAGGACACAACCAAAAGAATTTTCTAAGACCGTCAAATATAAGAAAAGAGGTCTCCCTAGCTCCGGTAGAACCAAGACTGGCGGATTCGACATATATTCTTTGATTTTGTTGAAGGCTTCTTGACATTCAGCTGTCCACTTGACTGCTGCATCTTTCTTCAATAACTTGAATATGGGCTCACATGTGGAAGTCAATTGAGCAATGAATCGGCTGATATAGTTTAATCTGCCCAACAAGCTCATCACATCCTTCTTAGTTCTCGGAGGAGGAAAATCCCGAATAGACTTTATCTTTATTGGGTTTAACTCGATACCTCTCCTGCTGACTATGAAGCCCAAAAGTTTGCCTGAGGGGACTCCAAATGCACATTTAGTTGGGTTCAACTTCAGATCATACTTTCACAACCGCTCGAAGAACTTTCTCAAATCTCGAACGTGATCATCCTGAGTTCGGGACTTGATGATTACATCATCCACATATACCTCTATCTCCTGATGCATCATATTATGGAAGATGGCAGTCATGGCCCTCATATAGGTTGATCCAGCATTCTTTAGACCAAATGGCATAACCCGGTAACAGTATGTACCCCAGGGTGTGGTGAAGGCTGTTTTCTCTGCGTCTTCTTCATCCATCAACACCTGTTGATATCCTGCGTAGCAATCCACGAAGGGTTGTATCTCATGTTTGACGCATTTATCAACAAGGATATGGATATTGCGCAATGGGAAATTGTCTTTGGGACTTGCCCTATTCAAATCTCTGTAATCTACACACACCCGGGTTTTCCCATCTTTCTTTGGAACTGGGACTACATTAGCCAACCATGTAGTGTACCGAACTACTCGGATTACCCCCACTTTCAATTGTTTCGTGATTTCTTCTTTGATCTTATCACTGATGTCAGTTTTAAACTTTCTTTGCTTTTGCTGGACCGGAGGGAAATCGGGGTAAGTTTGCAACTTATGCACCATTAGATCAACACTCAGCCCTGGCATGTCGTCATACGACCAAGCAAACACATCTTTAAACTCAAACAGGAGTTGGATTATTGCATCTCGGGTTTTCTTATCTGTGTGAATGCTTATTTTGGTTTCCCGGATTTCCTCAAAAGTTCCCAAGTTAACCGGTTTAGTATCATTCAAATTTGGCTTAGGTTTATTCTCAAATTGTTCCAGTTCTCGATTTATTTCCCTAAAAGCCTCTTCTTCATCATATTCCGATTCTTGGTTCATTATTTCACAATTAGACAGTGTGTATGGATCTGGGCATGAAGTCCGCAAGCATATCATGTTATTTAAAGCCGCATTATTATAACTAACAAGAAGAAATAAAAATGAAAATAAAGAAAATCAGAAAGAATAAAGAGACAAATGAACGATGAAATATTGATTTCATTTCCTGGAATTAGGAAGATAACAGGGTTTACATTGGGAAATTTAAAGACAAAAAACTAAAATAAACATTCGAGTTACACCCTGGAATAACTCGGGATGCAGAAAAAGTAGCAGGACAGGTCTACCAGGACTCCCGCCTGATCAGAAACGGCGTAGCCTTCCAATTTTGAAGCTTTGCGCTTGGTCCCATGTATAACACCTCAGCGGTGCTAGTGCCCTCTCCTGGCTGAACCATGTGGGTTTTGTAGAGTACTTTTCTCATTGCCCCACATATTTTTTCAATTTCTTCAGCCGTGAAAACTTCATCATTTTCCTCTTCACTGTACTTCGGTTTGACAAAGGTTTCATACAAATGTGGCAGTATCTGTGGCAAAACCCATCCTTCCTTCTTTCTCTCATCTGCCCACTTTACATCATCTGGGGTAGAATGGAAACCTATCCCGAAGAAATTTTCGTTCGTAGGCAGAGTCACCAGCTCAGATATTCCTTGCAGAGATTTTCCAAGTCCCTTTCTTGGCTTGAAACCATGTCTGATCATTTCCTTGGCCACCATAATCGAGGCATTGGATAGAAAGGGCTGAGGGCAAGGATTTCCTTCTTCATGCTGGTCCGCCACCACAATTTCGAGTGCTTGGTAGATAATGTGTTCACTAGCTTCCCTCGCTTTGAGGCATGGGACAGATGAGTCCCGATAGATCGACTGTTCATCTTTTCCATGAACCACAATTTCTCAATCCACATATTCAAACTTCACCATTTGGTGGAGGGTAGAAGGCACAACTCCAGCGGCATGGATCCAAGGCCTTCCCAGAAGAAAATTATAAGACTTATCCATATTCAGCACTTGGAATGTCACCTCGAAGTCCACCGGTCCAATGGTCAAGATTAGGTCAATTTCCCCGATGGTATCTCGTTTGATGCCGTCAAAGGCTCTCACATAAACATTGTTGGGATGAATCCTTCCAGTCCTGATTTCCATTCTCTAAAGTGTGAAGAGTGGACAAATGTCAACACCCGAGCCTCCATATACCATGACTCGCTTTACATAATATCCCTCGCGCTTGACAGTCAAGTGCAAGGCTTTGTTATGAGCAGCTCCCTCTGGATGCAAGTCATTTTTGCTGAATGAGATTTGATTGACAGCAAAGAACCTTTCCGCCATTCTTTCAAGTTGTTCCACCGAGGTTTTAACTAGCACGTAGGCTTCATTTAGAGTTTTCACTAGCACATTTTGATGCTCAAGGGATTTCAACAGTAATAACAGTAAAGAAACTTATTCGGGACATTTTAGCAACTGATCGACCACCTCATAGTCAGCCATTTTCATCTTTTGAAAGAAAACTTCTGCTTCCTCAGCACTCACAGGCTTCTTAGGTGGGAAATGCCTTTTGGTAGCATTGTTTACCTCTTCTATGCTTGAGTACTTTTCAGTGGGAACATTTTCTGGAAGCTCTCCCAAGATCTTTTTTCCTTTATATGTAACCACCGTCTGATGATAATTCTAGGGCACTGCAGCAGGGTTCGTCATAGGCTTCTGTGGTATGCGTCCAATAACCATTGGCTCACACAGCCGAGGTGGTTTAATTGTCCCCCGCACCACATAGGCTTGCTTGGGTATGTACACTTGTGTCCCCTTTTTCACTTCCAATTTCTTTGGAGGGCTCACAATCAGCTGCTTTTCTTGGCGGCCTCGTGGGACATAGAGAATTCCATCTTTGGGAGGTATCGCCTCTATTCTTGTTTTAGCTTTCTTTTCTGGTTCTGTCTTGGTTACTTTGTTTTTCTTCTCCCCTTTATCATGCTTTAGGGCAACCTTTGGCTTTCTTTCTGCATCAGCAATAGCAATGATGGCCTTTAATGCCGGATCAAACTCTTAATCCTCGCAGATCATTCCAATCACTGGCCCATTATTGTGGGCTAGCAAAGGATTGTTAGTCACATTTGGGACCTCCTCGTCCCTCAGCACTATCTTTCCTTACTCTATTAATTTCTCCACCGCTCGTTTCAGAGTCCAACAGTCATTTGTATCATGGCTTTCTACCCCCGAATGATAAGCGCACCTGACACCCGTTCTAAAAGCAGGTGATGTTAGGTTATGCCTCGTTTGGGGGATCGGCTACAGTAGACCCATTTGTACAAGTTTTGGGAATAGATTAGCGTAACATTCACCAATTGGGGTAAAATTTTGTCTTTCGGGTGGCTCCCGGGAAAGAAAGTTATTCTACGGAGGTCGAGGATTATAGTGGTTCTGGTGGGGAGGCTGATTTCTTGGGAATGAGGCTTGATTTCTATTGGCATGTGGCTGCGGCCGAGCAAAGGGTTGAGCATTCATGACCGCATAAGGTTGAGGAGCATAAGCCATGTCATGATGAGGGTGGTAATGTTGCGGGGTTCTTTCAGAGATCATGGGTCTGGGAGCACGGTGTCTTCTTGCCCCTGATGCTGCCATAGACGTTTCTTCTTTATTCTTTCCCTTAGCCATTCCTCCAGACCCACCTTGAATGGCTTGGGAGGTTGCTCTAATGGCTGACTGGCTCAAGATTCTACCCATTTTCAAACCATTCTCTACCATCTCATCGATCTTAATTGCCTCTGCAAAAGGTTTGCCCATAGTTGACATCATGTTCTGGAAGTAATCGGCTTCCTGGGCCTGAAGAAATACAGTGACCATTTCCACTTCATACATGGGAGGTTTTACCCTCGATGCTTGCTCGCGCCACTTAATTGCATATTCCCGGAAACTTTCTGAGGATTTCTTCTTTAGATTCGCCAAGGAGTTCCTGTCTGGCGCAATGTCTATGTTGCACTGAAATTGTCGAACAAAATCTCTAGCAAGATCGTCCCAAATGTGTCATCGAGATATGTCCTGATCGACATACCATTCTGAGGCTGTGCCTACCAAGCTTTCTCCAAAGTAAGCCATTAGCAACTCCTCTTTTCCGCCAGCCCCACGCAGTTGATTGCAATACTTTTTAAGGTGAGCAATAGGGTCGCCATGCCCATTATATTTCTCAAACTTTGGTGTTTTGAATCCCATGGGCACGTGCATGTGAGGGAACATGCACAGATCAGTATAGGAGACACTCTTATGTCCGCTTAAACCTTGCATATTTTTTAGGCTTTGCTCCAGGCTCCTCATCCTTTTTGCCATCTCATCCTGCTCAGGAGCTTTAGGAATTTTATCTTGTCTGGGTGTAAGCTCAAACGGGGGTGGCTGAGAGTAAATGTATGTGGGATATTGAGGAGGATCCGTTGAAAAATAGGATTTTGGAAAGTGAAGGCCGAGGGATCAAAAGCGGGCCTAGGTAGTGAAGGCTGTGTGGTGGCAGAGCATGGTGGAGCGGTAAAAATATTGAGGGCTACTTCTGATGTGAACACTTGGGGGCGTACCTCAGAAGGTGTTCTTACAAAGTGAGCAGACATGGTAGGTTGTCCTAATGGGGTATTCGGATGACTGATGAGGATGTTAGAAGTACCCCCGGATCTCGGGAACAACTCAGGAAAGCTAGGGATAGCACTTGGAAGCTCTCTTCCGTTAGTCCATGCATCCCACATCTCCATAACTCAGAGATGTAATATCCGGTTTTCTTTAGCTGTGGCAGACTCGGAGGTCGGGATCCCTAAGATGGGGCTATCTTCAGTGATGAGAACTGGCGGCAAAGTCATTTTAGACGAAACTTCTATACTTCCTTTTGATCTTGTAAAATATCGATACGATGCCAGTTTGCCAAAAACCAACCACCGTTTCTATAAAGCTAAGATGGAATTGATAGTAACAAATGGTTAGTTTGAGACAAGTAACAAATAAGTAACCGCACATTGGGGTGTGATGCACCTATACAGTTAAATGAGTGTCTACATATTTGCCACGGTTGCATGCGTCATCCCGACTTTCCGTTCTGATTTCTTTTCCCTTGCTTTTGCTTTTCTGATTTTTCTTTCATTTTCTGATTTTTCTCTCTTTTTATTTCATTCTTGCCTTGGCCTTTGCCTTTGCCTTTGCCATGGTTTCTTTCTCTTGGTTTCCTTATTTTCTCTTTTTGTGTTTCTTTTCCACTCTTGTTTTTCCTTTTATTTCCTTCCCCCGTATCTTCCTTTTTCTTAGGGTTACAGTCGAATCTTATGGAGATTCCTACGTATCATGACCCCACATGAATCAGACCAAGCGTAGTTCTTGCAATAAATGCAAAAATAAAGAAATATTTTTGGGATTTTCAATTTACATTAATAAAACTTTGATTACAAAGGTACTAAACTAGTTGTTTTTTTTGTGGAAAAGCAAAGCTACAAAATAGACTCAAAATAAAAATACAGACTCGATGGCTAAAACAAGATCAAGAATACATTAAAGCTTCAAATCTTGGGGCTCGGGGGGCGTCATTCAGCATCACCACGGGCTTATGCGCAAGACCCCCTTGTAGATACTCCAAATCATTCATAACTTGCCGAACAAAAATTATCACTGTAGCAAAGAAGGTAGTGCAACTCATTCTTTCACCTGCTTGACATTTCATGACAATATAATCCGCGATGGCTCTAATTCTTTCTTTGATCCGGCCTTTTTCCTGAAGTAGTTGGCTTATTTGCTGATTGCGGGCCTCTAGTACCTGGGAGTCGTGGAAGTGATGGTCTTGTAACAGCTTCATTTCTTTCTCCATCTCAGCCATTAGCCTATAGCAATGTTCCTTCTCAGCCTGAAATTCTTTATCCCGCTGGGCTGCCTCGTCTTCAAGGGTATTCACTTTTCTTTTTAGATTAGCAATAGTTCCCTTATAATTTCTTTTCATTTGTTGCATAAATTGGGCCCTCTCCTGTATCTTCTTTGCCCACTGTGCCCAGATTTTTGCTACATTCTCTTTAGATTTCTCCAACTCTTCCTGACACTCTAAGACTTGCTTTTTCAACCCGTTTATCAACCTTTCATCGGACCGGCTTATTTCTTGATTTTTAGTAGCTATTTTCATTTGTCGGATCTAGGCCTTAAGAACCTCATTTTCTTGGGTCAGCTTCTTCTTGTCACCTTCATCGGCTGCGGCTTGCAAGCTATTTTCAAACTGAAGATCCTGAACCTGCTTTTCCAATGCTTCTATTCGAGCCTTGTATTCCTTTTCCTTGGCTAGCCAATCCCATTGTACCTCGGCCATGTTAGTAAATTGTTGTACATGTGTCCTTTTGGTGGGTCTCTCAGGAATTTAAAATCTTTTGCCAAACCAGATCAAGTATTTGGGGTCCACTTCACCTTTAGCCTGATCCCGCACTACGGTTTTAGGCTCAAGATACCTACATTTATTCCATATCTGGCGGATTTTTCCCTCCGAAAATGTAGCTTTCGGGCCTAATTCGATGACTTATTTGCTCAGATCTACATCACCGTGGACGGTTTGAAACCTTCCCACTTGGCGCAAGACCCTGTAGGGAGCATAGGGTTGGACACTCCAAATGCCCATCAAGAGAATATAAGGCACTTCAGCTGATGTGTATACTGCCTCAGTAGCGGGAAGCCATCCAAAAGCCCACTCAATTTTGTCAGCGGTCAAAGATCTCAAACATGATAGCCAAGCCTCGGTACCCTCAGGGAATTCAATACCTGTTACCCGAGTTTTAAATTCCTCAATACAGCTCAAATCGGTCAAACCATAGTTCATGTACCCAGTCTGGTAACAGAGATGCTCTTGTATCCATAGCTGTAACAACAAATTGCATCCCTGAAAGAATTTTTCCCCTTCTCGGCACATGGTCAGGAGTATATGTTTAGATTTTAGGACCACCAATTTTAATAATTATCTTTTTTTAATTTTATAAACTACCTTATCGATATTATATTAAAAGTATTATATAAGATGAAGAATAATTAAATCCTTACTTTCGGCGATGACAACTTGGTTTATGAAAATTTGTTAGTACAAAAAGCCGGAAGAGTCGTGATCACATGTCTCTTTAGGAAGTCATTAGATTTTTCAAAATAATATAAGTACTGCGTACACGACAATATGGTTTTCGGAAAAGGGTCAGACCTGCCCCTAACGTATCAACTCCAATCTAAAAATGCCCTCTGTTAACCTATTTTGCAAATAATGACCCTACCGTTAAAAATCTGGCATACTTGTGCCCTTAATTCTAACGGATGAGTTATAATATATTTAAACATATTAATAATTTCACGTGGCCGTATCTGATTGGTTATTCATTAAACCATGCCCCAAACCTGATTTTTACCCACCCATAACCCAAATGTACCCACCCGACCCAACAAACCATGTTTTACCCCCAAATCACACGACCTTAGGTTATTTTCACCACTTCATCTCCAAAATTTCAACAGCTTCTCTCTATAAATTTGGCAAGGAGACACGAGCTAAAAACCAATTCTTTTGGAGTTTAAAGTTCAACTTCTTCCTACTCATCTACGAATCTTGAAAATTGAACCTCCAATTTGTCTCCTACTCTAAAGGAAATTTGGCAGCTGTGATACTTGAAATTTTATACTGCTTTAAGTCTCTATTTTTACAGTTGCATTTCTCGTGGTACCCACTTGTTTGCCATTACACAGTAGTGTATATCAAAATGATTAATATTTCAGTCATGCTCTTACAGTTCCTTTCAACACTAAATCCAGGGGCGGATCTAGCGTGTAGTATACGGGTTCCCGAAACCCAGTAACATTTGCGTATACCCTATATTTTTGTTAAAATAATTTATTAAATATCTATTTGTGAAATCAATTATTATTGTATATTAATTTAAAATTACGACAGAAACTCATAAACTTAAAATCATGGATCCGCCTCTGACTAAATCATACTAAAATTCGATTTTTGAAATTATTAATTTTCACCAGTCAGAACAAAAGGTAATTTTCGAGTTCAGCAAACTAGTACACTGTTTAGATTTATCTGTTTGTACCTATTAAGACAACTGAAATTCTGCACATCAGAATATACATACAAGGCTTGCATTATTTAGTTGTAAGATTTGAATTTCATCAAATTCATTTTCCTCTTCTATCTTCCCTGTCCTCACTATTCATGATTAGGTCTATAATTTACAGAGAGAAACTGCTGAAATTTTGGAGATGAAGTGGGTGAAAATGACCTGAGGTCATGTGATTTGGGGGTAAAACATGGTTTGTTGGGTCGGGTCGGTACATTTGGGTTATGGGTGGGTAAAAATCAGGTTTGGGGCATGGTTTAATGAATAACCAATCAGATACGGCCACGTAGAATTATTAATATATTTAAATATATTACAACTCATCTGTTAGAATTAAAGGCACAAGTATGCCAGATTTTTAACGGTAGGAACATTATTTGCAAAATAGGTTAACGGAGGGCATTTTTAGACTGGAGTTGATACGTTAGGGGCAGGTCTGACCCTTTTCCGTATGGTTTTTTGGTTGAAAATATCATGACTTTTGAGAATTTTTGCTATTTTTTCAAAAAGGGCACTTCACTTGGAAAGTAACAACGACTAGTTTGGAGGGAAATCAACGCAACAGGAGTAAACGCATAATACATGATTTTCAAAACCTATTTTAAAGACTAGATACCTTAGATACCACATCAAATTTGGCATGATCTAGGATAAGTAAGGGATAATTTTACATAAATACAACTCACACACCTGACTTGTAACATATAATAATCTAGATACCATTTTGCAAATCTATAGCCCAAAAATAATAGGCTAATTCCCGAAACACAATTTACTTCACACAATCAACTACGATTATTGCTCCATCTTTATACAACCAGCTGTTTTCATACACTATTATGTGCAATTGCTGAAGTAATCCAACAGGATAAAAGAAAAATAAAAACTTGGTAGATGAATTGTAGAATCCCCCAATGCTCAAATCTTTTTTATACAGCACATGGTCAGGGCTCGATATATCTCAGCCACAATCTGAGGAACCACCGTGTTGTTGGACTTCTTTATTGCAACATCTAGCATTCCTACGATGGCAATATCTATGTGACCATCTTTTCGTGGGCAAATCACGACTCCCAAAAAAGCTACCATGAAGGCCAAACCCCGGCGTGCCTCCCACTTATCTTTGTTTCCAGCGTGTGTTAAACCAGTGTTGGGCTCCTCAAAACCTCGCGGGTTACCATATCGGTGGTACAAGAAGTGGAATGTACAATACCCGTCTGATAAATTCTTATCCTGAACATCCCGGCTGAGACTCAATAAGTCCAAAAATCTGTGGAGAGTTACCGGTCTTGGTGCCAATTGATATCGACCCCTGAGGTTTCCGTTAAGACCTGCATATCCTGCAACCTCCTCTAATGTCGGTGTAAGCTCGAAGTCTGAGAACCGGAACACGTTGTGAGTTGGGCCCCAAAAAGGTATCAATGCTTCAATAATATCCGGCCTCGGCTTATTGTTCAATAATCTGACGAGGCCATCCAGAATCTTTTCCACCGTTTCTCTGCTACCCTTTCCTAGGTCATTCCACCATATGTGGAGCTTCAAAGGGATCTCACTCAGGACTGAGAAGGATTCAACGGCAACTGTACCCATCCTGCACATTTATTTAAAATGACTTAAGGCTTTATTTTGACCCAAAATAAAAAATGGCTATTTTTCAAAAAAAATTATTTTAAGAAAAACAAGGAGAGGATTTTTCGGATACGGTCTTTCAGCACTCCGGGGAAGAAGATTTTAAGGCTGTGCCCGCTAACCGTTTAAAAATGACTCAGGGTGGTTGTTCTTGCAAAAACAGCCTTCCGGCATGCTTTTGGGGACATTCGGCTTATTTTAACAAAAATGGCATCATCCGACTTATTTGTGGAAAAAATAAAAAAAATTGTTGTTTTTGGCTGTTTTTGCAAAAAGGGAAGTTGAACCCGATGAGGGTTGCCTACGTATCTCACATCCGGTGAGAATCAAACTGGCATAGTTCGGGAAGATTTGTCGAAACCAAATATTTTAAAACAAAAATCTTTTTCTTTTTCTTTTTCCCAAAAATCCGGCAGAGTTTCGGTACTATTTGGATATTGGTTTTTCAAAACAAGTGGTTACCCTCACTTAACCCTAACACTGCTATTTTCCTTTAACTTTCTCCCATTATTTACAAGCCGGTCAACATGCAAAGCCGAGCAAATAAATGCATAAGTAGCACGTAAGATGTATCAGGATGGTCTTTTTCATTTCAGGTCACCTGTCCTAGATGGACCCAACACCTGTGTTGAGTCCCCTAAGTCAAATGCACATGATGCAAACAAATGTTCCTACTAGGGATTCAGCATGAAGCTTTGTTATACTAGGTTTAAGCCCTGGGTTTATTGTTCTAGACCTGGCTTACCCCGAGCGAACAATTCGAGCCGGGGGGACAGCGTACCAGGGACACAGAAGCTCCGCTGGCTTAGCAACTTATCCGAACCTCGTTCTAAATGGGATAAGACTCTAAACAGAAGAGAAGTCACACGAAGTGCACCCTTCTCCATGATGTAGAAGACTCAGAGAGAGGAAGGGTTTTGTAGTCGTTTATATATACAATTCACCAAATATCAAAGAGGTAAAGCATTTAGCACATTTAGCATTTAACATTTAGAAAAATCAGATAAAGCCAAACATTGTGACGACCCAAAGGGTCATCACCATAATTCTCCCTTTCTCCGTGCTTCCGAGGCCTTAAAAACCTCGCATTTAGTTGCCTCAATTTGTGTGCACAGTCCGGTCGCGAAGCCAGAAAATTTTTATGTTAAAATATGTGATTTTTGTGGAAAATTTGAAGAATTTTGATATTAATATTGATATAGTTGACTTTAGTCAATATATTGGGTAAACGGACACAGACCCGTGATGTGACGGTCCCGGGAGGTCCGTATAAAAATATGGGACTCGGGCGTATTCTCGAAATCAAAATCCGAGATCCCAAGCCCGAGTACGGAATTTTTGAAAGAAATTGTTTATCTGAAAATGACATGAGAAATTGAAATGAAAATGAGTTAGAAAATATAGGTATCGGGCTCGTATTTTGGTTCCGACACCCGGTACAGGTCTTAAATGAGCGTTAAGCGCTTTTTGTGAAATTTGGTTGAAATCGGACGTTGTTTGACGTGTTTCAGACCTAAATATCTAAAGTTGAAGGTTTATGAAGTTTGAAATGGGAAATGATGATTTTGGGGTTTAATTCATTGAATTTGATGTTATTTTGGCGATTTGATCACTCCACTAAGTTCGTAGGATGTTATTGAGTTAGTGTGTATGTTTGATTGGGAGCCCCGAGGGCTCGGGAGTGATTTCGGGGGTGGTTCGGGATGTTTTTGCACTTGAAAATGCATTAGAAAATCTGGTATGTTGCAGACAGCTTTTTTCCTCTTCGCGAACGCGGCACTCGGCTCACGTTCGCATAGCCCAACTTCTTTTACCCTTCGCGTTCGCATAGATCTGCCAGGTCCTCCTTCACGTTCGCGTCCAAGGCCACGCGATCGCGTAGCTTCACCGCCCCTCTTCATTGCGTTCGCGGATAGTATCCTGCGTTCGCGTAGAGCAACCCCAGGACCCCATGCCTTCCTTCTTCGCGTTTGCATAGGCTCGATCGCGAATGCGATAGCTCCCAGACTTCCTTCATCGCGAACGCGACCCAGGTGTCGCGAATGCATAGAACAAATTTCTTCAATGAATTAAATTAAAACCAGAACAGTCCACTTCGTGAATTTCACACTTTTCTCTCACAGACCTTCCTTCTTCACCCTCCATTGACGAGTTCCAAGCTTCCCTTCCTCCATAACTCTTTGGGTAAGTATTCTTAACTTTATTTCCTCATTATTTCTTCATCTAATTGTTAATTTCCTAGCCTTAAATCATAAAATCAAGGTAGAATTTAGGGGATTTGGGTAGAACTAGGGCTTTTGGGAATTTGGGCAATTCAACCTCAATTTGAGGTCGAATCTTAAAGAAAATTACATATTTGAACTCGTGGGGTTATGGGTGATTGGGTTTTGGTCCGAGCCTCGAGTTTGTATCTTGTGGGCCCGGGGTCGGATTTTGGTATTTTTGGAACAATGATAGGAAATTCATTTCTAGGCTATGGAATTGTGCTTTTAAGCCATTATTGATAATATTGAACTAATTATGGCTAGATATCGTTGTTTCGGAGTTGGATTCTAGAGGAAAGGCGGTGTTAGAGGCTTGATTGCTATTTTCGTACCGAGGTAAGTGTTTGTTCTAACTTTGGATTGAGGGATTAGGAATAGGATATTATTTGGTACTTGCTAATTGTGGAGTAAGGTGTATAGGTATGGTGACGGTTACATATGCAACGGAGTCTAACATGACCGTGGGTCTTATATGTGTTGAATTCGGACTTAATGATACACTCCTTGCTTGGTTGATAAGTATAATATGAAAAGTGAATAATTGAGGAAAGTTTGTGATTAGTTTGTCATCTGGAGCATTGTCTCGGACTAGAATTTGCTATTCGAGGATTAAATAATTAAAAAGGAAGCGTTGTGATTATTCCCTTGCCAGGATTTAAGTATTTATTGTTTCCTCCCTTGCCGGGACGTTTGAGCTGTTAATTGTGTTCCCTCGCCGGGACTCCTTGCATATTGTTGTTGCTCCCCTCGCACTCGAGTTGCGATTGTTGTTTGGGTGAGTTCATATTGGTAAATGTTGAGGATCGGGTTGCACGCCGCAACGGTATTGATTGTTGAGGATCGGGTTGCACGCCGCAACGGTATTAAATGTCGAGGATCGGGTGCTCGCCGCAACAGATATATTTGAGGATCGGGTTGCTCGCCACAACGGATATATTCGAGGATCGGGTTGCACGCCGCAACGGAGTATGGACTGAGTGTGTTGTTTTCATATGCAGAGATTTCATGTGTTTTCTTATCAGATGTTATTGTTCTGTTTCATTTGTTTACCGATGAATTTCTATGTTTAAACTGTCGTACCCTGTGAGCACGTGATTTTTGCCCCAAGCAAATTGTTCCAAAATATAGGCAAAAATGATTTTTTTTGAATTTATGTGGAAATTTGTTGATAATTGTTTGATTAATAATAACTCATGAAATAAGTATAAATACTAGGACTTTTTCTAATTTTTGAAAGGAAAAACAAAACAAAATACCATTTTAGAAAATACCAAAAAATAGAGATTAATTACTCTTTAATTTTAGAAAATCAGAAAATTAAAGGAAAAATTAAAAGAAAATATAAAGAAAATACAAGGGAAATAAATAGATAAATAAATACAAAAAGTAAAATAAAAATATAAAAAAGAAATGAATACAAAAATACGAAAATACAAAAGGGTAAAATACAAATACAATATACAAGAATTGGGCCAAATACAATTCAGTAGCCCAAAAGGTATAAAACATGGACCAGGCCCAGATTAGAATCAACTGGTCGGCCTACAACATAATCCAAACGATGTCGTTTCAAAGATCAAATCCAAGCCATTGGTCAATTGATCCAACGGTCTAAACCTCAAGCCTTGTTACTAATTCAAACGACGTCGTTTACGCGAAGCAATCAGGACCGTTCATTTAACCCATCTAACGGTTGAAGTTGAGGTCCTCATTAATCCACACGACGTCGTGTTGAAGGAATCAAATCCTGGCTAATCGTTTGATCAATCCAACGGTCCTAAATCATCCAAGGCTTTTAAATACATAAAATGTTACATATCAGTCATTATACACCTTCGTCTCTAAGATTGGAAACCCTAGCTGCCCTAAAATTCTCTCAAACACCCGCCGGAAACCTACCGGCGGGAAACATTACCTGCTCCGATCAAACCACCACGAACACCCCTGAACCACCATGAACTCCTCTTTCACCCTATCTATCTATTTTTCTTCAAATCAGACTCAAACTCGTCGAATATTGAAAAACAAGTCGCCGGAACCCTAGCCGGCGACCATACTTTTGAACCAGTGTTCACCATTAACACCCCAGGACCGTCTCTTCATCCTCTTTAACCCTCACTAGATAGTTTTCTTCAAATCAAGCCCGANTAATCCCAAAACCACCCTAATAGACCCCTAGACTTATTCCTAGAGTCTTTCTTACAAAAGACTCAAAGAGTCTGTTCAAAGATCAAAAAATCCAAGAAAAATGACTCCTGGACTTCCAATGTTCTGGATAACCAAGAAAAGTGAAGAAAAATGAAGGAAAAGAAAACAGAAGAAAGAAAGAAGGAAAAGAAGAAACAAATCGAAAAGCTAGGTGTTCTAATCCTAGTTTTCCTATCTGCATGTCTTTGTTTTCTTAAATTTTTCTATTTGTTCTATCGCATGTCTCTTTGCTTTCCTGTTCTTTTCTATTTTTTTTGGAGTCATATGCCTATTTGCCTTCTGATCTTGTTCATTTATGAATATCATGCCTGTAACCTCATGGCTTTCTGATCTTTACTAACTCGTGAATCAAATGGCTATAGTCTCTCTTTTCTGATAAAATTTTTAGTCAAAAAAATCGCATGTTTTGTTGTTCACAGCCATATTTGAATTTTAGGACTTTTATTTGATAAATTCAAAATAAGTGACTGATTATTCTGTTGATAAGATTCTACCTATTACTGATTTGTTCCTCTTGAATCTCGTCAATTGAGCGCTTAGACCAAATTTGACTATATCTGTAAAGTCATCTATTACTGGCTATTTTTGCAAGTCAATTTTGAATTTGGCTGTCTGATTGATAAAAGGGGTTTAAAAGAATAAATAAAAGGAAAATACAGGGCTAAAGGGGGAAAGGTTAATTGGTGTACTGGTAAATAAACCTAAGGGGATAAGGGTGAAATGGGTAATGCTATTTGGTTCACGGGTAATTAGATAAAGAACAAAGGGTATTGTGGGCATAATAAAAGGATAATTGAGTAGAAACTGAAAGCAAGTTAGGGTAATATGGACAATTAGGGGTATTAGAATAGTATAGATGCCACTAGAACTTTCTAGCAGGGGTTCTAGTGCATTTCTGATTAAACTAAATATATTAATCTGAAAATAAATAATAAGATAAGAGGTGGGAAATCAGAATATTAATTTCAAAATTCCCTCCCATTTTGTTCTATAAATAGGCCTCATTAGGCTACAAGTTGAGGAGGTTCGGAGTTTTTGAAAAGGTTTTAGAAGTTTGAAAGTTCCGATATTCTGAAAAGCTTTTCTAATCTCTGCCAAATTTAAATCTCCTAATTCATCCTTAGAAAATTCCCTAATTCTACTACTGTTCTATTGGTTTTGGGTTCGAGTTTGAGTTGAAAATCTCCTGTTTTGGTGTTTCGTTTGTTGCTCTGTGGTTATTTGATCTAAATTGGGTTACTGAAGCTGTGTTGCTCTGTGATTATTCCTTGAGAAGCTGTTTGGTTATTTTGAGTTGTTGATATCAAATCTGGTTATTGTGTATTGCTGTGAATCTGTTTGGTTCATTGTTGCTGGAGTCCTGTTATTGCTGATCTTCCTCTTCTCGTTTACCTTAGACTTATCAGATTCATTTTGTATTTCCAGGTACACCTCTGAAATTTGAAGATGTAGTCGCAAATTTGAAGCTATAGAAATGTTTGACTGCTTTATGAGTTTTCCTTTTCGATACTGTTTATCTTGTAGCTGTAGAATTAGATAGATTCATATGTATTTGTTAGGTGAAATCATATGTATAATTGGACTGTGGACTGTTGGACTGTGGATTCGTATCACTGAAATTTTTAGTATTGTAGTTTAAATATCACGTAGAATATCATATGTAAAGTAGAATAACAGAAAAACAATCACATTAGATGATAGATT